>JAJOOR010007062.1:0-42550 GCA_036250505.1 Solanum acaule | reverse complement strand
ATGAGAATCTTTGGTAATGGTGTGTCACAACTTGAATCTTTGAGTACACAATTGATATTTGCATGAGTAATTTGAGTCTTGTTGTGTGCATTCATGATTGAGTCTTGTGTAGCACTGTTTGAGACATCCCTTTTGAACGACTGAATTTAAGTTTGCTTGAGGACAAGAAAAAGTTTAAGTTGGGGGTGTTGATGAGTCTAGAAATTGGACTCATTTAAGGCTTTATTTTAATAGAAATAGTGTCCTTGTTTATTTTGTCTCAATATCTGATTAAAACTCTTAAGAATCAGGTATTTGAAATTTTAGTGGAAGCATGGACACTTAGGCGCAAAAAATAAGAAACAGGCTGAAAAGAACAAAGAAGCTGAAGCCTGAGCTTCACCAATTACACTTCGCGATTCGCCGAAAGGATGCACTCCGCCCTTTGTTCCAGTACGCGAAGCCTTGAAGGAGCGGGATAAAAAAGGCGATGAAAGGAGCCGTCGGCGTTTCGCCGAATAATTCCGCGAAGCAGTACTATCTCGCCCAATGACAAAGAGCACGACCATGCTGAAGGCTAGTGTAAGACGACGACGAACTACACCAAAGGGCGAATCACCGAGTAACTCGGCGATTCTGACTAACCTCGCCGAAAGATCCGCCAACACTATTTTCTGAAGTCTATAAATACTAAACTTGTTGTTAATTTTTAAAGAGTCGAACATTTATTTAAATTTTCACAATAAAATAGTATTTTTTGGGATATTTTCTCTCAAGTTTGGAGAGGGGTTTTGGGAGACTTTAAGAAAGAAGGATTTCATCTTCCCCGAGTTGGAAGTGGGTCTTCTCGATTCTTCTTCCTTTGCTTAAATCAAGGTTTAATTCCTTATACCCATTTGATTTTAGTATCATTTTAGGTGTATTTTGTTATTTCTGGATGTGTGGCTAAAAACCACCATTCTTGGGGTGTGATTTAGCAAAAATGTGTTGATATTATTGTTGGGTCTTGCTTGCTCCTAGGTTAGATGTATTTTAATGGTGATTTCACCTAGTGGTTGTGGTTTAATCTAATGGACTTGTAGTTGCAAATACAAAACCACCCATCTGTTTTCAGCTTGCTCGAGAGGGAGGTCGCGAAACCAAGACCGCTAGACTGATAGCCTAAGGAGTGGGTCGACATGAGGTTTAGCCCAAGAGGGTGAGCCCTAGTCCCATATCCTAACACACAACTCGAAAGAGTGAGTGGGGTAAGGTGTAGGCTAGCATTCATGCGGCAAATGGGTGTCCCAGGCGAACGCATTTGAAACGGGGTAAGTTGCCCGAGAGGGAACTTCTTTCCATCTAAAGCTTAGCCTAGTCACTATTATTTTGCAAATTTCCTATCGAAAGCACGTACCCAACGATTTATCTCAACTTGTATTGCGGTCACACCCCAAGAACTTGTCCCCATACTTGATTTTCTTGTTATTTTTGTTGTTGTTTACTACTTGTGACAAAACCCCCATTTCATATTTGACACCTTTGTGTCACCCCTTTTAATTTACAATGTTTTTAATCGTTAATGTATTTAGCTATGAATAGTTTGAACTTAATTTTATTTTTCTACTAATTCTCAAAACCACTCCTTTGGGACACGACCCCAACCCTTGGTTGGGTTACTATATTATCGATGATCGTAGACACTCGTACTGTAGGTTAGTGTTGTTGGTCACGATAAGCATCAAAATGGCGCCGCTGCCGAGGAGTGGTGTTATTTGAGAATTTTTAGACTAATAGGATATTTGTTCTTCTTAGTTGTGTCACTAACTTTACTTTTAGTTTTGTTCTTCGTTGAGTTGTCAATTTAGATGAGCATGGCTGAGTAGAGTAGTGGCAATTTGGTTGAAATGAGCCAAGGAGTCCAAAGGGAACTCACGCTGATCGCACTGGCATCTCAGCTAAACGACTTGGCCACCAAAATCTCAGAGGTGGAAGTCCAATGCTACAGCAAGGGGAGGTACATACCCCCTCATGAGTGGAGGAAGTCTAGAGATGGGGGAAAAATTGTGTCGAGGACACACTTCAAATCATTCTCCAAAAGATCACCGATCAAGATTGGGTGTTGGAAGAAATGAAGGAGAATATTGAAGTGTTGAATCAAATGATTGGATCTCACTCTACATCAATCCAGCTAATCGGGTCACTCCTGAGTTTTGCAGTGCCTCATCTCCACCCAAATGACATATTGGGGTCACCTAGTGACACTAGGGACAACCCCAATAATTGAGAATGAGAAAGGACTTGCGTCGTGCCACGACGTTAACTAAGGCGCTTCTTGATAGGCAACCCAAGGTTATATTTCTTTAAGTTATTCTGTTCAAATAATGGTGTGCTGATTTTGTAGGTTAAAGTGAGAAAGATGTTGAAAAGTGCAAGTTGGCGAGCCAAAGATCCATTTGGCGAATTGCATAACCTATCGGCTATTTCGATTTAATCCACCGTTGTGAACTCAAAATAAGGGATGTCCTGTAAACCTCGGAGAGATGAGTATACGTTCGGCGAGACGTCGAGTGGATCGGCAAAACGTCACCGAATGGCCGAGAACTGAACAGTTATATAAAGGCCAAAGGTCAAATTTTTGAATCTCTCACTTTTCCTCGTTTCAAACTCCTCAAAATCACACCAAAGGTAATTTTTCCTAGATTTTTGCTTTCCATTAGTATTTTAGTCGGTGACTAGTGTTTGGGGTTGGATTTCTTTGCTATCGAGCATTTCAAAAAGAAATTTGATCAGCATCAAAGGTTAGTTTCTAAAACTCCGAACTTATTTTTGATAATTTTGCAATCTCTTGCAATTATAGTACCAGGATGATGTGTGTTGAGCCTCTCTGATTGAAATAGGGTGTTGTTATGCTATTGTTAATTCGAAAATTTTGCCTGAAATGCTTTAATAGTCGATTGCCTTAGTGTTTGTGCTTTGATTTGAATGAACTTGAAATGGGTGTTGCGTAATCGTTGTTAGGTTGGTCGTGCTAAATAACGAAATTGAAGTGGCCCATATTTGTTCTAAATAACTAAAAGTGTTCAATGAAGGAATGGGTGACAACATTCCTAAGGGTAATCTTAGTTAAATAGCCAAATTTGGCAAAACCTGAAGAAGTTTGAGTTTTCCAGGGTGATGGGAAGTATGGGTCTTGTGTAAATTTCGTGTATGCATGCTTTGATTTCGTTTCCAGAGCTTGTAAGGTCGATTCTAAGAAGTGGTTTAAAATATAGGCACGTTGTATCATTCAGCGAGCTGGGTTGTGCTCGCCAAACGACTCTGCGGTTCACCTACTGGTCTTAGATCGCCCTTCATTCATGTCCATAGTTCTGAGAGATCTGTAACTTTTGGCGGACACATTCATGATTTCCATTAGTCGGCGACTCACTGATAGGATTTTAGACCGCCCTTTGCATGCCCCCTTTTCGCTCTTTCACTGTATCTTTTGGCGGACAACCTTGTTATCGCCGAAAGTAGTCGGCGTCTCGCCAAATAGACTTTTTCATCGCTAATTTTCCTAGATTTCAAGCTAATTACTTCAGCGAGTTCGACCTAGATCACCAAAGAGATTTGTCGATTCGCCGACTGGATCGGCGAGTCCTTGTGCAATAAGATTCTTTGTGTTTGAGTTGAGTTTCGCCTATTCTCTTGATCTTTTGCAGATGTACGCACAAACTTAAAAAAACCACCTCAGAAAAAGGGAAAGGGAATTACAATCAATGAAGGAGGATCACTTCCTTCACAGAAAAGAAAACAAGATCTTCCACCGGGAGATAAAGGCAAACGAGAGAAGCATATCTATAGAAAAGGGTCAGCTGTTAAGCCAGAAGATGAAGAACCCTTGATTCACCGACAGAATTGGGTTAGGGATAGACCTCAATCAACACCTATCAGAGTTACATCAGCTGCAACTCCTCCGATTACCGAATAAGTGCCAAACTTGGCACCACCTTCAGTGTCCTTTGCACTCCCCGTAGCTCCTCTTCCACCCAGATTGCTGAACAAATTGAAAGGCGATGGTTTACGAACCATTCTAGAAGAAAAGTTACTATCTGTGGAGGGTTCGGAAGGTAAGCATGTTGAGGTGCTTGACACGCTTAAGTATCATGAGTTCGAGCAGTTCACTAGGCCACGGGGCCATTACATCCCTTCCTGGGTTCGGGAATTCTACTTAGCCTATGGGGAGTTGGTCCCGAAAAATAAGAAAAAGGATAGTGAGTTTCGATCGGTGAAGTCCGTTATGGTTAGAGGCAAGGAGGTAGAGTGTCACATCGAACATATTAATGTTGTACTAGGTAGACCACTGCACTCGGTACTGCCCTACCAGGGTTTGCCTATCATTCCGTCCCTGGATGATTTGAAAGGTTGGTTAGCTCCGATGATTTCTGACATCACCCCGAGGTGGTTAGGTGCGGGAGCTCTGATTGAGAAGAGGGATATGAACATCGCCTCCCAGTACTGGTTTGGATTCATCATCAACACTATCATGCCATCCCAGAATGAGTCTATTCTACGTCATCCTAAGGCGGCTTGCCTTGGTTCTATCATGGCCAGAAGGCGGATCGACCTGGGACTGCTGGTTTCACAGGATATGGCTATGAGAGCCAAACAGACACATACATCCCAGCCTTTTCCCGTTCTGATCACCGAGTTATGTAGCCGGAGTACCCCGGGACCCTCCTAGCGATATAGAGGTCACCCCATCTTCTTCCACCGATATCTAGCGTATAGATGCCGAGTTCACACAAGAGGAGGTTGATAGAAGGAGAGCAGCCCCAACAGATACTTCTCTAGAGGTCGATGTTGACTCATTGCCAGCAGAGGCATCCTCATCTACTCCGGCTTCGGAGCCTTCAGGTATACCCGCTCCTTCTTCCCCTTCACATACTCCAGGTACGTCCTCTTCCTCCTAGCCAGCCAAGATCATTCCGGCCATGATCCTGAAGATAGGGCAGTTGTCCTACTCAGCTGATGTGAGAGCTACCCGACTGGAGAGAGAGTCATTACTTGCGAGATCAGATAAGGGGAAGCCTCTGAGTTGACAGCTTTAAAAGCCGAGATTGCGAGTTTAAGAAAGGACGTAGACTACCTTAAGTCTACTGACTTCACTTCACTAATAGAGAGGGTAGATGATGAGGATTCTCCTGAGACCACCGGTGATGTGCAGGGGGATGGCACAACACATACAAAGTCGGATCTAAAGACCGATGAGGAGTTGATATCAATGGATGCTAAGGAGAAACAGGAGAGCAGAGATGAGGGAATTTTCAAAGACTTGCCAGATCTGATAGAAACGGTTGTGCAGCCGGTGATCTAGACATTACCGGCTAAGACGTCCACAACAGCTCCTAGCAGATCTAACACGGCTATTCAGTCTGAGACTAATCCGGGCATTGATGCCCATATACAGACTGCTCCATCAGCCACTGTGACCCCGACAGAGAGAGAGACTGCATAGACAGGACCTTTCTTCACCCCCTCTGTGTCTTTCTTTACTTTGCCTTTTGGATTCTGTATTATTTGCATTTGAGGACAAACATTCTTATTTGTGGTGGGGTGAGGCCCACCTTGTTTTGCTTGTTTCAGATACTTGTGTTTTGGTGTACATTTGGGTTGTCTATTTTTAATTGTGTTTTTAAAACTGCTTTGCAATTGTTTGAGCTTGTGGCTCCATTTTCGTTTATTTTTTTATTGCAAAATGATTTTAACCCTATTTTGACCCTTCCATTTTTTTTTGAATTTTTCGCACATTTGTGCTACCTCTCATGTGTTGAATGTGGCTGTTCTTTTGCAAATATTTGAGTCTCAGTTTCGATTAATCAATAGTGCTTACAATTGAAGAAACATGAATGTACGACTACGATGAGGCCAAATGAAGTTGCATAGACAATATGTGAACTCTTTGCATCTCGTTGTGATTAGCCATTTATCGAATTGATTCTCTTGTAATGACCGTTGCACACTAGTGAAAGTGTGTAGCCTTGTTTAACTTAAGTGTCGATGTCGTGTGTGATGAGCTTACTTTGAACCTTGCACGAATAAACCTAGAATTTGCCCTGTTAGTACGATTCATTTAGAAAGGTGCTCTCTTAAAATGATCTTTGGCAACTTTAAAGAGTGTGAGCCAAATTTGACATATACCTCTTTTGTGGCCTACCCGTGAGCGTGTGAAACTCTTTAGCGAATAGCCAACTTAGGCCAAAAGCCTAAGTTGGGGGTGTGGTAAAAAAGGAAAAGGAGAAGTGAAGAAGTGAAAGAAAAGTCCCCCTTAACCCCAGGTGTTGCAGAATAATGGAAACCCTTCGGAAAAAAAACATATTTTTGGAATAAAGTACCGAAGAAATTGGGTTTCCAAGTAATCCATGGAGGTGAATAAAAAGAAGACTTAGAAGCACTAGAAAAAGAATTGATAAAGAAAAAGAAGGGAATGCCTTGAGAACACCACATCTCACGAGGATGAAAAGTCACTGAGCCTAAATGACAATACCTTTACACTCAACCCCATTACAAGCCTTAGAAAGACCTTTTTGATCTTAAGTGAGACGAACCGAAGATCAATTGGAAAATAAGGCTAAGCCTATGGGTGAAAACATGCATTGTGTTCCTCTTTTTGAGTGTGAGCGTTGCATGTGATTCCTGATCTTGAATTGATTAGCCTCTGTGTGGGAATATGGAATCATTCTTTATATGAGGGCATTTGGATACTTTTTGTTGAGCTTGAACTTGCACAAGTAGCAAGTATTGCGAGAATGAGAATCTTTGGTAATGGTGTGTCACAACTTGAATCTTTGAGTACACAATTGATATTTGCATGAGTAATTTGAGTCTTGTTGTGTGCATTCATGATTGAGTCTTGTGTAGCACTATTTGAGACATCCCTTTTGAACGACTGAATTTAAGTTTGCTTGAGGACAAGAAAAAGTTTAAGTTGGGGGTGTTGATGAGTCTAGAAATTGGACTCATTTAGGGCTTTATTTTGATAGAAATAGTGTCCTTGTTTATTTTGTCTCAATATCTGATTAAAACTCTTAAGAATCAGGTATTTGAAGTTTTAGTGGAAGCATGGACACGATAAGCATCAGCCCTCAACATGTCTTCTAACACTTGAATAGTCCTCTCCGATTGCCCGTCCATCTGTGGATGGAAAGTGGTACTAAAAGTAAGTTTTGTGCCCAATTCATCTTGCAATTTCCTCCAAAACATGGATGTGAATTGGGTACCACAGTATGATATGATAGAGAGGGGCTCCCCATGAATCGTCACTATCTCTTTCACATACACCTTAGCCAATTATTCAGCATTATAATCTATTCTTATGAAATAAAGTGGGCTGACTTAGTTAATCCATCAATCACTACCCAAATAGAATCAAACTTCCCTAAAGTCTTGGGAAGACCAACCATGAAATCCATGGCTATCCTCTCCCACTTCCATTCCTGAATTGACATTCTTTGAAGAAAATCTACAGGCTTTTGGTGTTCATATTTCACTTGTTGGCAATTTTGACACTTAGCCACAAACTCCACTATATCCTTCTTCATGCTCGGCCACCAATAAATTCGCTTCAAGTCTCGATACATCTTCGTCACACCTGGATGAATAGAATATCGCAAACCATTAGATTCTGCCAATAATTTCTGAATCAAGTCATCAACTCGAGGAACACAAATTCTTTCTTTAAAACTGAGCACGCCTTCCGCATCAAGAGTGGTATCTTGTGCCTTACAAATCACAGTCTTCTTTCTAAGCTCCTCCAAATTTTCATCTTCAAATTGTTTGGCCTTGATCTCATCAATTAATGTGGCCCTCACTTCAATGATCGCTAACAACCCACCTCTTTTTAAGATGCCCAACTGCATGAACTTAGACTCTAAGGTCTGAATTTCCTTAGCCAAAGGTCGCTTGGCTACACTCAAGCAAGCTAAACTACTCATACTCACCGTTTTTTGACTCAAAGCGTCTGCCACCACATTAGCTTTGCACAGATGGTATTGAATAGTCCCATCATAATCCTTGAGTAACTCCATCCACCTTCTCTGTCTCAAATTCAGATCCTTTTGAGTGAACACATGCTGCAAATTGCGATGATCATTAAATACCTCACACTTAACACCATAAAGGTAATGCTGCCAAATCTTAAGAGCAAACACTACCGCTGCCAACTCCAAATCATGTGTTTGGTAATTCCTCTCATGTACTTTCAATTGATGCGAGGCATAAGCTATAACATTCTTATCCTGCACCAACATAGCACCCAAACCAGAATGTGAAGCATCACAATAAATAATAAAATCTTTGCCTTCAATCGGTAATGCTCTATAGGCGCGGTGGTCAAGAGAGTCTTGAGCCTTTGGAGGCTCTCCTCACATTTTTCAATCCATTCAAATGGTATCTTCTTTTTGGTCAAATTGGTCAAGTGAGTGGCAATAGAAACAAAGTTCTTCATAAATCGGCAATAATAGCTAGCGAGCCCAACAAAACTCCTAACTTCCGTCACAGATCTAGGCCGAACCCAACTATTAACGGCCTCAATCTTTTGAGGATCTACCATTACCCCTTCTTTTGAAACTACATGCCCCAAAAATGCAACCGAAGTCAACCAAAATTCACACTTAGAAAATTTAGCATATAACCTTTGTTTCCCAAGAACACAAAAAACAATACGAAGATGGTCGACATGCTCTTCCTCACTTTTCAAATAGACCAAAATATCATCAAGAAAGACTATGACAAAAGAATCAAGAAATGGCTTGAACACCCCATTCATTAAACTCATAAAAGCTGCAGGCGCATTGGTCAAACCAAAAACTCATAGTTCCCATAGCGAGTTCTAAACGCTGTTTTGGGCACATCCTCTAGTCTAATTTTCAACTGATGGTAGCCAGACCTTAGATCGATCTTGGAGAAAACTGATGCACTTTGGAATTGGTCAAAAAGATCATCTATTCGAGGCAAAGGATACTTGTTTCGAATAGTGACCCTATTCAATTGCCGGTAATCTATACACATTCTCATACTACCATTCTTTTTCTTAACAAACAAAATTGGAGCACCCCATGGGG
Source organism: Solanum acaule (assembly GCA_036250505.1). NCBI lineage: Eukaryota > Viridiplantae > Streptophyta > Magnoliopsida > Solanales > Solanaceae > Solanum > Solanum acaule. The sequence continues at coordinate 33,488 of JAJOOR010007062.1, read as the reverse complement.
AAGCACTAGGACAAATAAATTCCTTATTAAGAAGCTCTTGGATTTGAGCCTTAAGCTCTCTTAATTCTGCTGGAGCCATGTGATATGGAGGGATAGAAATGGGACGAGTACTAGGTTCTAAATCAATGCAGAAGTTTATATCTCTATCCGGAAGCATACCAGGCAAGTCATTAGGAAACACTTCTCCAAATTCTGACACCACAAGAATAGACTCAATGGATGGAGCCTCAATCTCAACATCCCTAATATGAACCAAATAAGCCAAACAACCCCACCCTATGAATTTCCTAGCCTAAATGGAGGATATGATCTTGGCTTGCTTAGGCTTGTATACCCCTTCCCACTCTAATTTTTCCCTTCCCGAAATTTCTAGAGTTATAGACTTAGTTAATATTACAGTTAAGCACAACATAATAGGGGGACAACCAAGTCATGCCTAAGATTATATCAAAATCATTCATATCCAAAATCACCAAATCAGCCCAAGTCTGAAAACCCAAAAACAAAATAGGACAAGCACGATAGACATGGGTGACTATGACTGACTCTCCAACTGGGGTAGAAACTTGGATAGGGACGTCGAGTATATCATAAATCATATCAAACCTTAAGGCAAATCGCACAGATACATAACAATAAGTAGAACCCGGATCAAATAACACATTAGCCATCCGGTCACAGACAAGAATAGTACCTGTGATCACTATGTCAGACGCCTTTGCCTCATTTTGCCCAGAAATGCATAACACTGAGCCCTATCATCTTGACAAGCCACTTCCCTGCCTGGTTGCACGTTACCCATGCCTGCATTACCATTTCCTCTACCTCCACGGCCTTGTTGATTACCTCCTCACCCACCTTGTGGATGCCCTCGACCATTATTACCATTCCCCGCAGGTATCACTGCTCTAGACTGCTGCTGTATGGAATCTAACACACGTGGGTGGGGACAATCTCTTCTCATATGCCCAGGATCACCACAATTCTAACTTGTACGATCAAAAGAGGGCCTGCTACCCGTCGAAGGTGCGACTCCCTGGCTATCATGAATCAAATTATGAGGTGGAGTTCCCGAGTAATTACCTGTAGAGGCGGGCATAGCGGACTGAATTGGCTTGGCTGCAAGCGTTGGCCTCCCTGAACCTCAGGAATAAGAACCTTGAAAGTTGCCTGAATTCTTGGCCCTTTTTGCCAATGCCTTAGCATGACCGTCTCGCCTCACCCCCTCTACTTTCTTAACATAGTCTGTTACCTCATTAAAGCTCCTCCCTGCAGAAGTCATATGAACAAATAATGCTTGCAACTCAGAATTTAGTCCCCTAATAAATAACCGAATTTTCTCTTCCTCAATAGTGACCAATTGAGTAGCATATTTAGACAAAGCATGAAACTTGGCCTCATAAGCAGCCACAATCATACCATCTTGCTCCGAAGCCATGAACTCATCCTTCTTGCTATCCCTCAAAGTCCTAGGAACATATTTCTCCAAAATCAGAACATGAAATTGGGTCCAAGTAAGTGGAGGTAAAGTAGAAGATCTGCATTCCATATAAGCACTCCACCACTGCTTAGCCTCACCTTGAAGTTGAAAGGACACAAACTCAACCCCATGCTGATGGACAATTCCAAACTTATGAAGCCTCTCATAGCAATCTAAGATGAACTCATAAGCATCCTGATTCTCAGAACCAAAAAACATAGGAGTCTTTAGCTTCAAAAACATAGTCAATATTTCATGCTCATTACTAGCCATAACAGAACCCAACAAAGGACGGAAGAAGGCATCGTTACCTCCCATTCCACCCGTCATGGGCGTAGTGCTAGCAACAGAGGATTAGCGGGAGCTTGAGTTGCTTGATCAGAAGGAAGTACTACAAGACCAACCAATTCTTTCAAGAATGAAATGATCTGTCGAGCCAACACTGGGTCTATGGGAGGAACAACGGTAATCTCAACCTGCACCTCTTCCTCTTGTCCACATCCTCAACATTCTCATCTATCTCTTTATGATGTGTATGAGGGTTCTCATTCATAAGAGCATTCTCAATAGGAGCTCCATTCCCAACAGGCGCTACTCTTCCACGACCTCTAGCCCTAGCTCTTCCTCTACCCCTGCCTCGACCGCGGCCTCTCGCTGCAGATTCCTCAGCTGGAGCATTAACGGGAGCTACGGGCCTGACGCTGTTGAATCTAGTATTAACCATCTGCGGACAGAAGAGTGAAGGAGGTTAGATACCAATTTGAATCGCCAGATACCAATTGGAATCAAGTCATAGCAAGAGAGGAGACAAGAGAAAACAGAGAAATTTCCTAATGTCTTATAGCCTCTCGAAGAAAAGTAAAGGCGTCCCCGTACCATTCCGTAAGACTCTACTAGACTTTTTTTGGTATATCGAGATCAACAAACCTAGGCTTTGATACCAATTTTGTCACGACCCAGACCGTCGTGATTGGCACCCACACTAATCCTCCAGTGGGAGAACCACTACTACAACCCAAACCAAACAACTAAAGCAAAAACTAAGGCATTTAAGGATACCAAAGCAAGTTAAATACTAAATAAAGAAATAGGGAGTTCCCATAAACTCCAACAAAAGTCTAACAACAAACTAAACAATGTGGAAGAAATAATCTAGAACCTGAAAATCAATGTACCAAAACATCTAAAGTTCAACAAGTCTAAATAAGAAGGGATACAACTCCAAACTAATGCACTAATAACTAACTAGAAAAGTCTAAGTCCAAAATGGTGGACATAGATGAAAGAGAACCCATGGTAGCCCGAAAGAACTGGCTCACCCTTGGGTTCAAACGATCACTGGTCTTTTAAGTGAGGTCTGTCAGTAGCCGCTGGAAAATGCCATGTACTCAACAAAAATAAGAGCAAGTGCAGTATCAGTACACAACCACAGTGTACTGGTAGGATCACGCGACTATCCCAGGAAGTGTAACATAAGCAAGTCAATACAACATTATAAACATGCAAAATACCGAACATATATAATATCGATTATCACATACTCAATAATGTACACAATTATGACAAGTTATTGGTCCTCTCATGGAACCCAAACACAAACAGTTAGCATACCGAAACGTGGTACCCAATCCAATGTTTATGCCAGAACGTGGCAACCGATCCCATAATTATGTCGAAACGTGGCAACCGATCCCAATTAGTTATGCTAGAACGTGGCAAGCGATCCATTCGACACACCACAATCATAATCACAAGTATCTTCTCAAGTTCATACAAATAAGTCATGATTCATGACATTCATCATTAATCTATCACATTTACAACAAGTGTGATCAATAATGCAACATTCGCATACATGCAAGTATCATAATTAAGCAAGAACGAACATATATCACACTATCATAGAATTACAACCACCACCTACCTCGAAACAAGCTTGAAACCTTAAGAAACTTGATCCTTCCCTTTTCGGATTCGTTCCGCTTATTCTTGGTCTACAAACAATCATAATAACACGGGAATCAATAAATAATCACTAATTACCTGAATTGCTAACAATTCTATGAATCCTACATGATACCCATGATCCCAAGTATCCAAAATAGAGCTGTTTCCACCATAGAATATAGATCAAACCCCCCCCCCCCATCGATAATTACCCATTCTATTACGTTCTATGGATCAAAATATGGATTCGGGGAGTGAAAAGCTTACCTTTAGCCTCAAGAATGGTGTTCGTTCCTTAGCTGTAAAAATTGAAAAGTGCAGAATAAGGTCGTTTAGAGGTTTATTTATGACCTTAAGTCGCGTCTGGCCCGCCACAACGGCCCTCACCCCACTATAGCAGCCCCGCTAGAGCGACAAAACCCAATGCCAAAGTAGCTTGCACGAAACAGTTAGCTATTTCAATAATTCCATGTAATAACCCATAAAATGAATAGGTCAAACTAGATCCTAACTTGTGGGTTAACGTCAAAGGTTAAGGGGTTTAGTGGTTAAACATCCAAGTAAGTGCTAGGCCCCATGGTTTAGAATACCTTCTAAGGTTTGGTTGAGGTTGCAAGGTCAAACGCCAAGCCAAAAGGGGGCAAGCCTAAGCCAAAGGCCAAGGCTTCCCCAAGCTTGGCCAACACTGCCCAAGGACCACGACCACTTTCACGAATAGTGGTCTTGACCACGGTTCATGAAAGAACTCGTGAAGGTCCCTTAGACATGTGTGAGACTTGGAATTGAGGCCTAGTCACTGCCTAGGAACCACGAGTCGTGGTCTTGACCACAGATCGTGGGATGCTCGGTGTCTTGCCTTGGCAATGTATGGGCCAAGGTTGCATAAAACTCCATCTAGCCACTGCCTAGCATCACCACGAGGGTCTTCACGACCCGTGGTGGCCACCACGAGTCGTGATGCCCACCACAAGTCGTGGTGCCACCCGTGGTTGGCAAGACAGAGTACTCACAAGGCTGCCCAAGGAAGGCTTTCCTTCATGAGCCACGTCACGACTCGTGGTGAAGACCACAGACCGTGGGAAGGCTCGTGGGATTGCCTTCACCACTTGGGAGCCTTGACAAGTTGAGGGAGCTACTGGTCAAGGGACCACGGGCACCACCACGGAACATGGTCCACTTGACAGATCGTCTAGGTGGGCGTGGTCCCTGACGGGCGCTGTCCAAAATAAGGGTGAGTAGGTAATTTCCTTTTAATTAATTATGGTGTGGGTTCATTTTTAATTAGCTTATATCATATATGTATATAGTTTTAAGCATTAAAACACTTCATTATTCATTTATTCTCCAAAACCCAAATCAAATCAAAAAGTTCTTCTCCCTCTCAAATATCTTCTCTCTAGAAACCTTCATTGAAGAACATAGAAGAAGGTCAAGATAAGTGTTCAAGCTCCAAGCTTTTAACTCCAATTTTGTGGGAAAAAATCAACTAAGGTATGGGAGTTCTTCATCCTTGTGAAGCCATCACCCAAGGAGCCCTTTCAAAAGCTTTTATCTCAATTTTAGAAAACCCAATTAGCTAGGATTTCAACTCAACTCCATGGATTCCTTTTCAAGTTGCTTTTAAAGGTTGAATTAGGTTTGTTTATTGATATATGACTGATTTATTTTATAATTTTAACTCAACACCTTCAAGAATCCATAAGACTCCCAATCCTAGCTATGGTTCTTCTTTACATTATGTGATGATTTTGCAAGTTGGTCCAATTGATTGGATGTGAGTTAATTATGATGTAATTATATGATCTAAGTATTATTTTACATGTATACTTGATTAACCTAGGATTTCTAAGGTGAATTGATATAGTCTAGGGTTGTGCCATGAAAGAGGCTAGTTGAAGGTTTAAATGTGATCCTCCAAGAATGATAAATTTGTTCATGTAATGCCTTAGATTAGATCACCTAGACTTGAATTGGTTTAGGGTAATGCTTCTAAACATGAATTGACTTGATCATGATACTATGTGCATGTTTATGAATATTTGGAGTATAAAGTGCCAATCATGATGTGATTAAGGTATTGTTGAGTTGTTGGATCATGGTATTCCCTTATCTAATGTGTTATTGCTATATGTTTGGGATGAGTGGTCCATAGCCCTTGAAGGGCATATTATGAAGGTTTGTGCATGTTGACAAGATTGAGTGTGAACTTATGATTTATTTAGAAAGTGAAGGTCCTATTTCTATTGTGTATATTGTGATATTGTTGAAAGGCCATTATTCCCTTACCCTTACACTTGATTATGAATGAATTGTCTAGGATGATGATAATGTTGTTTTTGTGTCATTACAAGGACAATTATACACACACACTCCATGCATATACATGAATATGATGTATCAATGGTGTTAATTAAAAGTATAGTTCTCATATGCACCTTTACACATTATTATGCATGAAGTGTACATGACCATGATGATCTTATTGTGTTGATTGAAATTCCATTCTTATGAGAACACATGATCTTGGTGTGAAAGTTATTCTCACATACTAATGTTGATTCTAAGGTTGAAAGTACATTCTCACCTTTAATGAATTATGAGATATTTTATGAATTGTATTGAATGAAGGGTAGGGCACTCCTTCACACATGTAAATACAATTCAAGACTAATGACATATAATTTGGGATATAATGCTTAGCGCCGAGTGGATATGGAAAATGAGGAAAAAGGCCCTTTCTTCAATGCAATAGGTTGGGTCACCTAAAGTGAACTCATGAGATAGAAGCCCCTCCGCCAATGCAATAGGGCGGGTTTCTAGAAGCAATCTCCCTATCCTTTAACTATGTGCCCACATAGGTCTTTAGCTAGTGGATTCACTTAAAAGCTAACACATTTAGTTCTACCTTAGGCAAGTAGGACACCTTCTTTCGGTGTGGGGTTACACGACATTGGATTTCATATAGCTCACATGGTCTATGTCGGTTATGGCTACTTTTCCCTATATAATAAAGATAATGAATGAGACATGAACTATCCTATGACTTCTTAATGAGTTTTACTTAGTAGGAGTGGGGGTATGGGAATTCACTTTTACATTGCACAAGTAGACTTAGTAGGATGTCATAGGATGGTTCCTTTGTGTTATGATGAGATTTGAATGCATGCATGTGTGTTGAGTAGATATTTGTTATGAATGACTTTCCTTATAATTCAAGTAATGTACATGACTATTTCCTTATTTAGGGATATTGCTTATAATGAGGTCTAATAATGAAGTGCATAACTAAGGTAGCTTCAAAGGAGTACTTAGTAGGGTTGGTATTATGGGATGCCAACCATACATTGCACAAGTGTTTCTTAGGGGTTGCTTATGTGATGATTACTTTGTGATGAGATGATCTTGGTATTTGACTTTGTATTATTTTATGATTGGAGGCTATGTATTGTGAAGATTTGGGAAATGTTTTATGTTGATGTTGGAGACTATGCTTGTTATTATAATGATATCTCTCATGTTATAATGAAATGTATGTGAGTTGCCTTATTGGTTGCATTCTCCAACTATTTCAAAGATGATGTTCAAAAATGGCATATAGCATGATTTCAAATGAAATGTCCCTTTTTATGCATATTTTAATGGTTTTGTGCATGGCTTCCATACTTAGTACTTTTTGTGCTAACCCCATCTTTCTACATTTTCTATAAGTGTAGGCTTTGGAGATAATGGATTCCATCCTCGTGGCTAGGACTCTAGTAGATCAAGAAGTAAAAGATTGGTGAGTCCTCATTGTATTCGAGGGCTCAACCATATGTCCCTTATGTCTTTATTTTGATGTTTTAGACTTATGTAAGGGTTATGTCCCTAAGATTGTATTTCAAGAGTTTTGTTCCAAGCATAATAGATGGTTTGAGACATAGTATCATAGATTCTCTTGCATTTTATAAGAGACTTCGATTGTAAAGAAAAGTTTAAATTTCGCACTATTTTCCTATGCTTTTATGTTCATGTATGCTATGAGGCTTGTATACGACCCCTTCGGGGTCAAGTACGCCATGTTACTTCTAGGGGGTAACCCCGGGTCGTGACAAACATGGTATCAGAGCATAAGATTTTTGGGATGTTTTTTAGGATGTCTGAAACCACATCTAGTAGAGTCTTGTTCATAAATGTGAAGCACACCACATTTTATGAATAGGAGGCTATCAGATGTTAGGAAAAACTTCACTTCTTCATTCTTTGAGTCGTGCGATAGAGTTTAACCTTATAGGGTGTTTCTTCTAATCCTTATCCGGTGATCTACAAGATATTACTACTCAAGGAGCTTGCACTGGTGGGCTTGAAGAAGACTATGATGATCAAGGAGCTTCTCCTCAAGATCCTCAAGTCCCTATTGACTTAATGTCAAATGAGAAGATTAAGTATGGTTTCCATTGGTTCACTCAATTCGAGATAGAGATTCCGAATTTCTATGGGTCAAAGATGGAGGAAGATCCTTTGGAGTTTATAGAGGAGGTCTCTAGGGTGTTGAACTTTGTAGGAGTAACACCGGTAGAGAAGGCGGAATTGGCCGCTTACCAATTGAAGGATGTTGCTCTAATGTGGTTTAGTTAATGGAAAGGAGCGAGGCCGGTAGAAGCGGGCCCTATGGAATGGGAAAGATTTTAGAATGGGTTTGTTGATAGGTTTTGCCCTATAGAGGTGAAAGAGGCTAAGATACTTGAGTTTGTTAAACTTCATCAAGGCAGGTTGAGTGTTGAAGAGTATGCTCGGGTGTTCACTAGGTTGTCAAGATATGCTCCATCCATAGTGGTCAACCCTAAGATGAAGATGAGTAAGTTTGTGTCGGGTTTATCCAACTTGATAATAAGAGAATGTAGTATGGTTATGCTTGAGAATGATATGGATATGGATCATCTTGTGATTCATGCTCAACGGTTTGAAAAAGGAGAAACTTGAAGAGAGGTCTAGAGGAACAAAGAGGTATAGGCTTGAAGATGATGACTCCTCCCAAGAAAGGTCTTATGGTCAAAGCCATTCCAATATTCCCCTTAAGTTTAACCAAAATGAGGTGTCTACCCTAAAATCTCAAAGAGTGAGTGGTAGTGGATCTTATGTGGTTAGGCCTACTTGTGCTAGGTGTGGAAAGAAACACAATGGTAAGTGTCTAGTCAGTACAAAGGGTTGTTATGGTTGTGGTGGAAGTGACCACCTAATAAGAAATTGCCCGATGCTTACGGCTAGGGGAAGAGAGATGAAGAAAATTAGGACCGATGCTCTTCAAGGTAGAGGTGAACAAAAGTGTCCTCCTAATGTGGCTACCTGTATGTGTTTTATGCTTACCTCTATTCCGGTAATACTTGTCTTTTGTGACCTGATAAATTGGATTTGATGAACTTTGTGTTGTCCTTAGAATTCATGGGTTTAATTATGACCATATGTGGTTGTTGGTATAACCTAACTTAGCCATAATGAGTTTTATGATGTGTTGGATTTTGATGATTAGTGGTGTTTAAGTGGTGCCTAGAGATGTTGAGTGAGTAGACACCTTTAAAAGAGGATAGAAGTGTAATCCTCCTTGGTTTAGAATCATATTGTGTGATAAGTATGAAGGTTTAGTCATGACTTGCTCCGACCTTAGAATTGAAGGAAGTGATGTTGTAAAGAGTTTGTATAGGCTTACCCTAAGTGGGGGATAATGTGCTTAGATGGTAAGGTCATTGAATGTCCTTGATGGTCATGAGTTAGGCTTGCTTGATAATCTCACCTTAATAGGTGTAGTGAGTTGAGAAGTTTAGTCCCGATTTGGTAGGCTCATATGAGACTTTGAGTGGTGTTGGTAAGGTTGCTTGTGAGCAAAAAAGTGCTTAGATGAGAACCTCTCTAATTTAGAAGTACCGAATTGGGATCTTAGACTGTCAAGCCAAGAAATAGAAGAATAAGAAATTGTTTTCATGAAAATATGGAGGAGTGGTATTTTAGTAAGGGTGTTAGTTGAAGGTGCTTAATTGGGAGGCCAAGGGCCAATGAGATGCTCCAATATCCTTATGTTCCCTTCTATTTCTCCTCTAGACTAAGATGATAAGTTCTCCTTGACCCATTTCTTGATCATGGAGTCTTGGATGATATGTGTGTCCTATGATTTCCTTGTCTCATAGAGTTACTTTTGTTAACCTTGGTAGGGCTTGGATGCATGACTATTAGACCTCTATTAGTTTTAGAGCCCGGTAGGGTTATAGTGGGTCTTAGAAATGCTTTGAGTTTGTGGAAAGGAGTAGTAATTGAGGTTTTTGTAAAAAGGGGCTTACTCCCAAGGGGGGGATCATGTGCTTGAGTAGCAACATTGATTGAGAGTCCCGATATCCTCATGTCTTTCTTCTATTCCTATTCTAGCTTGAGACTAAGAGTTCCTTCTTGGGCTTGTTTTATGTCTAGGAGACATGAGTGTTTTAAAAAAAGTTACATGATCTCCTTATGTTGTGCATGTTTTTGAAAGATTCTTACTTTGTATAAAATGGATTTTTCATAATTTACATAGTCCTCATGTTGTTGTGCATTCTAGTATGGTGATGGCATATTTGATTTCATGAGATGATGAAATGAACATGCTTTGTTGTGTTTTTGATGAAATGGCACTTGGGCTCCATGTTGATTGTGTTATGCGCTTATGTGTTGCCATGACTTCTTTAGATAATGCATGTTCATGAAAACTTATGTTTTGAAAGAAATTGAGTTTATGTGAATTGTTTTCCCTCATGTTGTGGTGCTTTGAGTAAGAGTTGCCTATTGTACTTCATGAGAAGAATATGTGGACATGTTTTAGTTAGGAGTTGAGAAATTCCTCCTTGAATGAATTGCTTTTTTTTTTATTTGAGAAAATTTTCATATGAGCTCCACGAGAGTACGTTGATCATATTATGAATAGGAGATGGTAGTACCCCCTCGAACATGACAAATTATGAGAATCTCATGAATAAATGGGTTGTTAGATATAGTTCATACTTCCTCCTATAGCATTGGTCATGTTGAATTCAAGTTGATGTTTCCTTCTTTGAATAAGTGCACATTGTGAATAAGTGTATCTTGAGTTGTGCCTTATTGATGTTGCATTCATGATGGGCTGCTAGTCTTGAGTCGTTATCCCTTAATGTGTTTAAAGTGTCATTCGAGGATGAATGTTCCTAAGTGGGGAATAATGTAACGACCCATAAAATGAATAGGTGAAACTAGAGCCTAACGTGTGGGTTAACGTCAAAGGTTAAGGGGTTTAGTGGTTAAACATCCAAGTATGTGCTAGACCCTGTAGTTTAGAAGACCTTCTAAGGTTTGGTTGAGATTGCAAGGTCAAAAGCCAAGCCAAAAGGGGGCAAGCCTAAGCCAAAGGCCAAGGCTGCCCCAAGCTTAGCCAATACTGCCCAAGGACCACAACCACTTTCACGACCAGCGGTCTTGACCACGGTCCGTGAAAGGGCTCATAAAGGTCCCTTAGGCATGTGTGAGACTTTGCATTAAGGCACAACCACTGCCTAGGAACCACGAACTCTACCACGACTCGTGGTCTTGACCACCGATCGTGGGAGGTCTCGTGGTCTTGCCTTAGCATTGTGGGGGCCAAGGTTGCATAAAATTCCATCTAGCCACTGCCTAGCATCACCACGAGGGTCTTCACGACCCGTGGTGGCCACCACGAGTCATGGTGCCACCCATGGTTGGCAAGATAGTGTGCTCACAAGGATGCCCAAGGAAGGTTCTCCTTCATGAGCCACTTCACGGCTCGTGGTGAAGACCATGGACCATGGGAAGGCTCGTGGGATTACCTTCACCACTTGGGAGCCTTGACAAGTTGAGAGAGCTACTGGTCAAGGGACCACGGGCACCACCACAGGATGTGGTCCACTTGACGGATTGTCTAGGTGGGCGTGGTCCCTGACCTGGGCTACCCAAAGTAAGGGTGAGTAGGTAATTTCCTTTTAATTAATTATGGTGTGGGTTTGTTTTAAATTAGTTTATATCATATATATATATAAATAGTTTTAAGCATTAAAACACTTCATTATTCCTTTATTCTCCAAAATCCAAATCAAATAAAAAAGTTCTTCTCCCTCTCAAATATCTTCTCTCTAGAAACCTCCATTGAAGAACATAGAAAAAGGTCAAGATTAGGGTTCAAGTTCCAAGCTTTTCACTCCAATTAATGGGAAAACATCAATTAAGGTATGAGAGTTCTTCGTCCTTGGGAAGCTATCACCCAAGGAGCCTATTCAAAAGCTTTTATCTCAATTCTAGAAAACCCAATTACCTAAGGTTTCACTCAACTCCATGGATTCCTTTTAAAGTTGCTTTTAAAGGTTGAATTAGGTTAGTTTATGGATATATGGCTGATTTTTATATGATTTTAACTCAACTCCTTCAAGAATCCATGAGAACCCCAATCCTAGTTATGGTTCTTCTTTACATTATGTGATGGTTTTACAAGTTGGTCCAATTGATTGGATATGAGTTAATTATGATGTAATTGCATGATCTAAGTATTATTCTACATGTATACTTGATTAACCTAGGATTTCTAAGGTGAATTGATATAGTCTAGGGTGGTTCCATGAAAGAGGCGAGTTGAGGGTTTAAATGTGATCCTCCAAAAATGATAAATTTCTTCATGTAATGCCTTAGATTAGATCACCTAGACTTGAATTGGCTTAGGGTAATGCTTCTAAACATGAATTGACTTGATCATGATACTATATGCATGTTTATATATATTTGGAGTATAAAGTGCCAATCATGATGTGATTAAGGTATTGATGAGTTGTTGGATCATGGTATTCCCTTATCTAATGTGCTATTGCTATATGTTTGGGATGATTTGGTCCATAGCCCTTGAAGGGCATATTATGAAGGTTTGTGCATGTTGACAAGATTGTGTGTGAACTTATGATTTATTTAGAAAGTGAAGGTCCTATGACTATTGTGTATATTGTGGTATTGTTGAAAGGCCATTATTCCCTTACCCTTACACTTGATTATGAATGAATTGTCTAGGATGATGATAATGTTGTTGTTGTGTCATTGCAAGGACAATTAAACACACACATACTCCATGCATAAACATGATGTATCAATGGTGTTAATTGAAAGTATAGTTCTCATATGAACCTTTACACATTATTCTGCATGAAATGTACATGACCATGATGATACTATTGTGTTGATTGAAAATCCAATGCAATAGGGCGGGTTTCTAGAAGCAATCTCCCTATCCCTTAACTATGTGCCCACATGGGTCTTTAGCTAGTGGATCCACTTAAAAACTAAAACATTTAGTTCTACCTTAGGCAAGTAGGCACCTTCTTTCGGTGTGGGGTTCCATGACACCGGATTCCATGTAGCTCACATGGTCTGTGTAGGTTATGGCTACTTTTCCCTCTATAATAAAGATAATGAATGAGATATGAACTATACTATGACTTATTAATGAGTTTTACTTCGTAGGACTGGGGGTATGGGATGTCACTTTTACATTGCACAAGTAGAGTTAGTAGGATGTCATGGGATGGTTCCTCTGTGTTATGATGAGATTTGAATGCATGCATGTGTGTTGAGTAGATAGTTGTTATGAATGACTTTTCTTATAATTCAAGTAATGTACATGACTATTTACTTATTTAGGGATATTGCTTATAGTGAGGTCTAAGAATGAAGTGCATAACTAAGATAGCTTCAAAGGAGTACTTAGTAGGGTTGGTATTATAGGATGTCAACCATACATTGCACAAGTGTTTCTTAGGGGTTGCTTATGTGATGATTACTTTGTGATGAGATGATCTTGGTATTTGACTTTGTATTACTTTATGATTGGAGGCTATGTATTGTTAAGATTTGGGAAATGTATTATGTTGATGTTGGAGACTATGCTTGTTATTATAATGATATCTCTCATTTATAATTAAATATATGTGAGTTGCCTTATTGGTTGCATTCTCCAACTATTTCAGAGATGATGTTCAAAAATGGCATATAGCATGATTTCAAATAAAATGTCCCTTTTTATGCATGTTTTAATGGTTTTGTGCATGGCTTCCATACTTAGTACTTTTTGTGCTAACCCCATCTTTCTACATTTTCTATAAGTGTAGGCTTTGGAGATATTGGATTCCATCCTCGTGGCTAGGACTCTAGTAGATCAAGAAGTAAATGATTGGTGAGTCCTCATTGTATTCGAGGGCTCAACCATATGTCTCTTATGTCTTTATTTTTATGTTTTAGACTTATGTAAGGGCTATGTCCCTAAGATTGTATTTCAAGAGTTTTGTTACAAGTATAATAGATTGTTTGAGACATAGTGTCATAGATTCTCTTGCATTTTATAAGAGACTTCGATTGTAAAGAAAAGTTTTAAATTCCACACTATTTTCCTATGCTTTTATGTTCATGTATGCTATGAGGCTTGTATGCGACCCCTTCGGGTCAAGTAAGCCGTGTTACATCTAGGGGGTAACCCCGGGTCGTGATATTCCGAGATCCCCATTTCACAACACACCCCTAACTAACGACACTCAGAAAATCCCCTTCACGTTAAGATCGATTGTCGGAGTTCTACTCACCCGAATTAAATTTCGTAAAGTCGTACGGATTCCTTAACGAGTTATCTATCCACTAATGTATTCAAAATTAAAAATAAATCACCCGATTGATACTAGATTTCTCTACACCTTGCTGACTCCGATTTCGTCCAAATCAGGACTAGGTTGAGAAAATCCAAATACAATGAAAAAGTTTTTCGACCCCAAATTTTTCCCTGTTGGCTTTTCTATAACAACAGAACCCGATTGTTACAATTAAATCATTCTTCATTCATTTGAAAACAATATCATAATTATATAATATTGATGAAATAAGCACATACACAATTGGTGTAATAGTGGTATAATAAGCACAAATGTTCATAGTACTATTGGTATAATAAGCAAAATGTTAACAATGGGGAAAAGTATGGTGAAAGGGATCGTGAACCGTATGAACTGAAGGAAGGTCAATGGTTAAAAATATGAAGATGGATGGAAGAAAAGAGAAAAAAAGTACCAATACAATACTTCACTACCATATTCAACACCATATTTACCACCTCCATATATTAAAATAGATAAATTATTAACAAGAAATACACCACAATTACTATAAAGTATAAACACACCATTCGCTTTCACAGTTCAACTATGATTTTTACTTAGAGTGAAATTTAATTTTTTTTTGAGCAAGTTCTTTATTGGTTAAAAATACACCAAACTTAACCCACAATGTACAATATTTAATAATATCCTTATTTTTAAACCAAAATTATAAAATGGGTGTTTTGAGTGTACTGATTTATAATAGGAAAGAAATTTAATTATATTTTAGTGTAAGTTATTCATTATGGTTTAAAAAATGATTATCAATATTTGTTCAAAATTTATGTCATTTAATATACTAATTTCTTTTTTAAACTAAAATATACAAATGGGAGAGAAAGTAATAGAACTCTTGCGCAAAAAAAATTAATTGAAGAGAGAGAAAAAAAGTTTTTATTTCAATAGTAATAGTGTAGACACGTAATTTTTGACCGACCTTAAGGTTTTACACCATTTTTAGTGCTTAAATATTTTGTTTAAGTATTTAAATTAAATACTTTATGTTTCATCATATTTTAGTAAGTTTATTTTAAAAGATTTGAAAACTAAAAAAAAAAAACTATACGTTTTAATTTAATTTAAATTTAACAAATAAGCTAGTGTTTCTTATTCTTAATTAACTATTTAACTTATCTTGTATTTAACTATTAGTTCAAGAAAGTAAGTTAATTTTTTATATAATTTAATTAAAAAAACAATTACTAACTTAAACTAACCCAATACCTCTTATCCTAAATTCACTACTCATTTTCATCCACATTTACCCCACTACCCATACTCACCTCACATTACCCTCACACCACTCCACTCACTACACACCCATACACACAACATACAACCAACACACACATACACTATTATATTAATACTAGTACTACTACACAACACAGATATACATACAGAAGCACGGAGTGGAAAAAAAAAAGAACACCTAGAAACAACACACACGCATCATTCTGGAGAAAAACAATACATACACAACACTACACCATACAAATACACAGACACATGCACAACAAAAAGCAAAAAGGAAAAAAACAATTGGTAGCATACCCACAAACATATTCATCTCTTTATTCTCTTTTTTCATTACTTTTATATAAACTCAACACATATTCACACCAAAAATTGTGAGTGTTCTAATCGGGGTTCAGTCAAGATTCTACGGTACTTATTCTTTACATTTAAGGTTCAACTTTACCTTATCTCTTTAATTTATTCATGGAATTTGATGTAACTATATGATAAGTTTTCTTTGTTTTTTATTTTATTCATAATTTGATTGAAATGAAGAATGAATTAAGTGTTATATCTTTTGTATGATGAATGAGGATAGTTTAATTGGTGATTATTTTTATTTACTTTTTTTTATTTGTTAGTTGTGATCTCTTAAAAATAAACAGGTCATGACGTTATTATGGTCTTGAGTTTGATGCAATGATGATAATGTAAAGACTGTTAGACTCAAAAGTAAGTAAACTATTATTATTTTATTTTATCAAACAAAAATAAGATTTATTTTTAACAATTCGTTATTGTTTTATGGGATTAGAAAATGAATGTTTAACTCCAACGTTAACTTTTAAAGTAATAAAAAATAAAAAATATAGAAATAATTCAAAATTTCATATTGTATTTTAGAAGTTTAGATTTATTTAGTTCATTTAATTTTTCTTTATAAGGAATAAATATTTCTTTAACATTAGACGAACATTTAGGCACATTAAAAATGTTTGTCTTGATTAAGAATGTGGTTACACATCTTTCTTGAGATTTTAAGATAAACTCAAGGTTGCGGTGACACACCTTATTCAAAAATATAATTAACTTTCATTAATTTAAAGTAGAGACTTATAGAAAAAAAACTATTAAGTGTGATGCAAAGAAGACAGTTATGTCTCTAAATGTCAAGACCATGCGGTTACGTATCTAGGTCAAGACCAAATAAAACTTCAACAATAAAAATACGAGTGAAATTTTAGCCTATAAACATATATAAAAAAAATAATAATAATCATAATTTAAGTACAAGTCAATAAAAGTGACCGTGCTAGAACCACGGGACTCAAGAGATGCCTAATACGTTTCCTCGGTCAATAGAATTCATTACCTGAATTATTGGTTCGCAGAACAAAATATAGAGTCATTTCCTTTTGTTTAGGGATTAAAAAAAAGTGACTTGGAACGCCATAACTCAATTCCAAGTGGCGACTCTGAAAAAAAATTCCTAAATCAATACCGTCACTTAAATTGGAAAAAACCTTCTGCCATGCGAGAAAAGGGATGTGACATCTTTGGCGACTCCACTGGGGATTAACCAGAATTTGAATTTTGTATATTGACTTTTACTTTATTTTATTATATTATTTCATTGGATATATTGTTTTGATGACCTAATGTGCTATTTGTTGCTTATTTATCGCTTTGATATTGTTGAATTGTATATAATTGTCTTCTCGCACACCATCTAAGTCTCTAAAAATAGGGTAATAGGAAATGCAATTATGCATCCCAATTTCTTTTGAGATAAAGCTGGAGTGTCTAGGAACCCAGTGAAGGATTTTAGTCACACATGTTAGGCAGGGTTGGACCAGTAATGAAGTCGGAATAGCGTTGTTACCGATAAGTTTCTCCTCCCTGGCTCAAGTTGTCCACTCGGATAAACCGGTCTAGAAACTAATCTCTTTAGGTTTAGGCCTAATAAACCAGATATACAGACATGATTATCCTTAGTAGGCTCCACTTATTTGCATCATTTGCATTTTACTTAGTAGACATGAACAAGAATTGAGTTTGTCTGTGGCATGTATCCCTCTCTTACTTGACCACTTAGATCATTTTATGTGCTACATGCAAATGCATTTATTTAGAAAATCTCTATAAGTTGATTCATTTTAGTGTAACTAGTGAAGAAAAATTATAAAAAATAAAAATAAAATATTTCTTCTTTTAGAAGATATTATACCTTTCTAGAAAATGAAATGAAAGATTTTTCACTATTTAATCAAAATTACAAAAAAATAATTAAATTTTCTTTTGTACAAAATCGAAATATTTTACTTTCATAATAGTTTAAAAATTGCATTTTATCATAAAAAAGTTTTTAATATGTCAAAGTTGTTTTTTTTTCTGTTCAATCTGAACGAACTACGCACACCTGATTCTCACCTCAATGAGATACGTAGGCAACCCTCTTTGGGTTCGGTGATCTTTATTCAAAAAAAAATAAATGAAAAAATTCAAAAAATAAATGAAAAACAAGAAGCTTTAATCTTTATCAAAAACAAGTTTTTATTAATTTTCTTTTAATAATTCAAATAAAAAAAACTAAAGGATTTTATCTCAAAGCTCTAAAAAAAAGCTTAGTTATTGAGTTTTTTAAAAAATATGCAAAGATCTTAGTCATGTTCGCAAGCGTGTTACGTACGCAAACTCAAACGAATTTGATCAATGCATTATTAAATCATTTATAAAAAAATTAACATATAACTGAAGAAGGTCTAACCCTAACAAGCATTATTATCCATGCACAGTTAAATTAAGGTGGTTGATTTGTGGTTAAGCTGACATCCCATCCTTATAATACAAGGTCAAAAGGGAAAAATAAAATAACTCACAAAGACGAAAATGAGTCGGACAATGATGAGGTCTAGAACCAGATGATGTCACAAGAAACAATGTCAGCCGAAGAGATAAGGATACTAAGACAGCAAATGACGGAGATATACGAAGCTTGGATGAGTGGACAAGCTCCACCGCCTTCAATCCGTGACTATCTAAATATAAATATGTCACCCCCTATCCAAGTATCGATAAGTGATCCAATTTATCCACTTGAATTCGGTCCCTATGCTAACGCATCCAACGTAGCTAGAACTTCTACGGTGCGCCCTTTGAGTACGCTTATGACAAGTAATCCACTATTCATTCTAACTACGCTGACTAATGTCGTTCAACAACCTATAATGGAGCCAAAATCCAACAGCGATCCTCCACCCAAAGTTCAATATGATCGAGATTATACTCCTGAATTGACTTTTAAAATTCCAAGCTCTTACCTTCACACTCATTAGTATAGTTCTCATGTTGATGCTGAAAAAGTTTTTAAGAACGAGGAACATGAAGAAATGGCTAGAAAAATGAAGAGTTTGGAACAGAGTGTAAGAGATATGCAAGGATTGGAAGGTCATAAAAGTGTTTCATTCAATGATTTGTGCATGTTTCCCCACGTTCATTTATCCATCGATTTTAAAACTCCAAAGTTTGAAAAATATGATGGACATGGAGATCCTGTAGCTCATTTAAAGAGATATTGTAATCAACTGAGAGGGGCTGGAAGCAAAGAAGAATTGCTCACGGCTTATTTTGGGGAAAGTTTGATGGGAATTGCCTCAGAATGGTTCATAGATCAAGATACTTCTAACTGGCATACATGGGATTATTTGGCTCGATGTTTTGTTCAACAATTTCAATATAACATTGACATAGTTTCAAATCGTACTTCACTTGTCAACATGCGGAAAAAGACCACCAAAAATTTTCGTGAATATGCTATTAGGTGGAGGGAGCAAGCTGCTAGGGTTAAGATGCCAATGAAAAAGTCTGGAATGATTGATGTTTTCCTTCAAGCGCAAGAACCAGACTACTTTCATTATTTACTTTCCGTTGTTGGAAAAACATTTGCTGAAGTTATTAAGATTGGTGAAATGGTGGAGAATGGCATCAGGTTTGGAAAAATTGTAAGTCAAGCTGCCTTTAAAGCCACAACACAGGTGATTAAAAATGGATCAGAAAATTTTGGAGGAAAGAAAATGAAAGAGGATGTAGCAAATGTTGTGTCAGACACACAAAAAAGTCCAAGGGATCCACTTTATCAATATGCACCACCTCAATTTCATCAGTATCTCCCCATGCAAGATACACAATACTCTATTGTCCCATCTCAGTATGCAGTCTATGATGCACAACCATATGCATATCCACCAAACTATCCTCAATTAAGAGCGCCAACAAATTAAAATGTTCGTTCTTCTTCTCAAAATTTTTGGGCACCTTATAATCCCCATCCAAGACATGGATTTGAAAGAGGTCAAAAACCTATGAACAATTTCACACCAATTGGAGAGTCCTACACAAGTGTATTTGAGAAATTGAAACGTTTGAATATGATAGAGTCAATTCCTCAAAATTATGTTGATCCACATGCAAAAGGTTTCAATCCAACAATATGGTGTGCATACCATTCTGATGCTCCAGGGCACAGTACTGAAGATTGTCGAAATTTAAGAAGAAAAGTGGAAGAGATGATTCAAACAAAGATGATTGTGGTTCAAAATGTTGACCCCCCAAATGTTACTAAGAATCCTCTACTGGCGCATAATGACGTACACTTCATCGAAATGATATGTGATGACAAAGAATATGACAATTCTCTCAAATCTCAGGAAAAGACAATTGAAATTGTTGGAGCTTTCATGAAGGCTAGCGTGCAAAGTAGTGGCTAAAAGTCAAGCTTGGTGATTGGGATACACTCTTCTTTTTTGTCAAAAAAGAGTGTATGGATAGTTTATTTTGTCTTCATTTCTGCTATACAATTCTTTTTTATTTTATTTTAGTAAGTCAGACCTTTCTATCATTTCTCTTATGTGTTTGTTTGTTGAGTCTTGTCGTAGTTTGGGTTATTATAGAGTTGTAACCTAAAATTTAGTTTGTTGTCTTGACATCGAGTCTTTTTTTAAATCTTAAAATAATCTTTATTTTGTGTCAAAGTGACCCGTTCTATTTGGCTTTCCACATACATCTCTTTTCAATTCAATTTTTGTGACATGATATGCAAGAGGATTTGATAAGATCTTAAGATTATATCTAGCCGTGAAATGAATACACCATAGAAGTCAAAAAATAAATACATTCAAGGAAATCAACAAATGACTTAAACACCTTGATACGTCCTTTAGTATCGAAAATAGTTAAAAGAATAAATTTCATTTAAATTGACGTATGTCATTTTTTGTCAAGAAGGTATTACTCAAATGGAGATTTCAAGCTGATATACATATCCATCAATGCATACGTTGCAAAGAGATGATGTATGATTTCACTTCACATCTTAAAGGGCATGCTTGTATTTGTCATTATTAATAATTGATATGACGAAGGCATTTCATTCTACCATCCAAACACTGTGTAATCCTTTGCTACCCCTTTTGAGCCTTAAATTTATTCTCTTTCATACCCCTCTTTTGGAATCAAAATACAGTCAAAAGGAAAAAGAAAAAAGTGTCACAAATTCAAAAAAAGAAAAAAGAGTCACAACTTAAAAAATAAAAAATAAAAAATAGAAGTCACAAAAAAGAGTCAAGGAAAAAAGGTTGAAAAATCAATAACTACAAAAGAACAAACTTCCTGAACTACGTTCGACTTGATTCTTGCTTTGACAAGATACATATGCAGCCTTATTCTGAGGTTCGGTCTAACCAAGAAAAAATCTCTAAGATCCTCATCACAAAATCTGAGGAAATAATAATAATAATAATAATAATAATAATAATAATTATTATTATTATTATTATTATTATTATTTTATTTTGTTTATTTGTTTATTTTTGCAAAATAGAGTCGATTCCAAAAGTCGTAAGTCTTAACCGTTTTATAAGTATTATATTTGAGCTTTCACCCTTTTTTTGTAACCCTGTCCAAAAGCCACCTTACAATCCAAATAAAGACCTTCTGATCAATTTTTAACATTGACAAGTCAAGCAAGCTTTCAGTGTTGGTTATCATATAAGGAAAAATGTCATGTCCCTCGCATAAGGACCGAAAAATGAGGGAATCTTATCGATGAAAATTCTCAAAAGCACTGTAAGGCATCATTTGTGTTGAGAGAAGGTGAAAAATGAGAGAGTCTTATTGGTGAAAACCCTTAGGGCACTATAAGATGATGTGAGTGAGAGACATACAAAATGAGAGAGGTTATTGGTGAAAAACCTTTCAAGGCACCACAAGTCGAATGTGAGGTATGAATATAGTGCAAAAGTTGGATTATAAAAGTCTGACTTCAGAAGGTTGAAAGTTTGACAAAGATAAAGTTTAGATTGATTGGACAAATCAAGCCATTTAATCTCACATGCATGTCATGATCATTAGAATTGACCATCACTATCAATGGAGTCAATTCATTTTTTTTTATTTATTTTTTTTCTTCTCAAAAGGTCAAATATTATTTCTTCTTATTTTGTGTCGCTCAATTCGATCTTCAGTCGGTCTTCACTAAGCAAGCAGAAAATGATTTCAAAATTGCTACCATCTCTTCAATTGCACAAAACAAAGTTTAGTCAGTACATCCATCTTGATATTATTCAAGAAATAGTGTTTTGCATAGTAACTTCTCAACAATTGACAATTTTTGAGAATTTCTATGAAACAAGATTCAATTATTGTTGGAGGGTGGAAACAATATGACAAATCTGAAGTTTGAAGTTCTAAACAATTTAGAGTTATTTTCAAGATTATCAAGGTGGGTTGACTAGCAAACGGAAACAGTCTCCCCAGCTAATATGGTTCAACATTGCAATAACAGGAGCAATCATCTTTAAAGCCAATGCCA
The DNA here is from genome assembly GCA_036250505.1 of Solanum acaule. Classification (NCBI taxonomy): domain Eukaryota; kingdom Viridiplantae; phylum Streptophyta; class Magnoliopsida; order Solanales; family Solanaceae; genus Solanum; species Solanum acaule. Next base: position 11,287 of record JAJOOR010007062.1, on the reverse strand, counting down.
CAAACCGACCACCAAAAAAAAAAGAAAAACTCACATTTTTTTTCTTTCTTCTTTCTTTTTCCAAACAAGTAAAATGTTGTTGCTGACATAAAGGTTATCTTGAAACCTCAAATCTAAAAATCATTGCAAGAAAAGAAAATTCATGGATCACATTTGTTTTATTTTTTCTCCTAGGATAATCACTTCCTAGTCTGAGACGTTTACTTTTTTCCATTCTCTTCTAGAATAAATGCTTCTGAACATTTTTTTTCCTTTCTCTTGGGATATATACACTTTTTATTTTGAGACATTTATTATTTTGAAGCTTACCATTACTAATTACTCACAAAACTTTTCTGGTGCAAACTGGGACAAAAAAGAAATGTTGTGATGATTCCATTTGATGATTCTATATAGCAGGACTCTCCTAAACAATGGGAATTAGCGTAGAAGGATCCTCCTAAACAATGAGAATTAGAGTAGAAGGACCCTCCTAACTAATCGAAGTTAGTGTAGCAGGACCCTTCTAAACGATGGGAATTAAAGTAGTAGGACCCTCCTAAACAATGGGAATTAGCATAGCAGGACCCTCCTAAACAATGAGAATTAGCGTAGAAGGACCCTCATAAACAATGAGAATTAGCGTAGCAGGACCCTCCTAAACAATGAGAAGTAGCATAGCAGGACCCTCATAAACAATGGGAATTAGCGTAGCAGGACCCTCCTAAACAATGGGAATTAGCGTATAAGGACCCTCCTAAACAATGAGAATTAGCGTAGCAAGACCTTCCTAAACAATGGGGATTAGCGTAGAAGGACCCTCTTAAACAATGAGAATTAGCATAGCAGGACCCTCCTAAACAATGGGAAGTAGCATAGCAGGACCCTCCCAAACAATGGGAATTAGCGTAGCAGGACCCTCATAACAATGGAAATTAGCATAGAAGGACCCTCCTAAACAATGAAAATTAGCATAGCAGGACCCTCCTAAACAATGGGAAGTAGCGTAGCAAGACCCTCCTAAACAATGGGAATTAGCGTAGCAGGACCCTTCTAAACAATGGGAATTAGCGTAGCAGGACCCTTCTAAACAATGAGAATTAGCGTAGCAGGACCCTCCTACATAATGGGTTTAGATTAACATGACCCTCCTACATAATGGAATTTGGTTACTTTCTCCTAGGATAAACACTTCCTAGTCTGAGTTTATTTATTTATTTTTAAATTCACATTTTTGCTAATAACTCATAAAAAATTTCCAATGAAAACTAGGGCTAAAATTTTGATTATTTCTTTTTGTTTGTGATGGTTTTCAGGTTTTTTCAAGCAAAACATGGATTTGAAATTCAGGAACAAAGTTTCAACTCTTTTCAGAATGATCAATCCCATGATAGCCAGAATCAGCTTCTTCAATGCATATAGCAGCCTGACTTCCTGACATCTATTTTTATTCAGCTTCTAATCAAGAAAACATGCAGTCATTCAAGAACATATTCAAGTTGTCATTTTGAAGAATGCCAAAAGCTCACTCTAAGCGGCAAGTTAAGCCTCAATCCAATTCAAGATCAAGATACTCACCCAAAAATCAAGGTGATATCTGAAAGTAAAGACACAAGTGAAGACTCAAGAGAAGTTGTATAGATAGGAGCTTGTACTTTTATTTTCCTTTTGACTATTAGCTTTCATTATTTTTATGTAAGGATAGGAACCGCGACATGGAGCCTCGATGAAACCTCACTTAACTTCAAACTCATCACCTCATCTCTTTGAACTACAAGTGACCTGATTCCCTTCTAACTCGGGATATGTAGGATGTCGAAAACCAAGACTCGGTCGCACAAATTTTGTCTTTCAAATAAGAATCCGATCAAAATTTGTCACATTGTCTACTTCTTTGTCCGAAAACACTACGTGTTTCCTATCAAAGAGGGGCAAACTGTAGACACGTAATTTTTGACCGAACTTAAGATTTTACACCATTTTTAGTGCTTAAATATTTTATTTAAGTATTTAAATTAAATACTTTATGTTTCATCATATTTTAGTAAGTTTATTTTAAAAGATTTGAAAACTAAAAAAAAAACTATATGTTTTAATTTAATTTAAATTTAACAAATAAGCTAGTGTTTCTTATTTTTAATTAACTATTTAACTTATCTTGTATTTAACTATTAGTTCAAGAAATTAAGTTACTTTTTTATATAATTTAATTAAAAAAATAATTACTAACTTAAACTAACCCAATACCTCTTATCCTAAATTCACTACCCATTTTCACCCACATTTACCCAATTACCCATACTCACCTCACATTACCCTCACACCACTCCACTCACTACACACCCATACACACGATATACAGCCAACACACACATACACTACTATATTAATACTAGTACTACTACACAACACGGATATACATACAGAAACACGGAGAGGAAAAAAAGAGAGAAAAGAACACCCAGAAACAACACACACACGCATCATTCTGGAGAAAAAAACAATACACACACAACACTACACCATACAAATACACAGACGCATACACAACAAAAAGCAAAAAGAAAAAAACAATTGGTAACATACCCACAAACATATTCATCTCTTTATTCTCTTTTTTCATTACTTTTATATAAACACAACACATATTCAAACCAAAAATTGTGAGTGTTCTAATCGGGGTTCAGTCAAGATTCTACGGCACTTATTCTTTTCATTTAAGGTTCAACTTTACCTTATCTCTTTAATTTATTCATGGAATTTGATGTAACTATATGATAAGTTTTCTTTGTTTTTTTATTTTATTCATAATTTGATTGAAATGAAGAATGAATTAAGTGTTATATCTTTTTTATGATGAATGAGGATAGTTTAATTGGTGATTATTTTTATTTACTTTTTTTATTCGTTAGTTGTGATCTCTTAAAAATAAACAGGTCATGACATTATTCTAGTCTTGAGTTTGATGCAATGATGATAATATAAAGACTATTAGACTCAAAAGTAAATAAACTATTATTGTTTTATTTAATCAAACAAAAATGAGATTTATTTTTAACAATTCGTTATTGTTTTATGGGATTAGAAAATGAATGTTTAATTCCAACGTTAACTTTTAAAGTAATAAAAAATAAAAAATATAGAAATAATCCAAAATTTCATATTGTATTCTAAAAGTTTAGATTTATTTAGTTCATTTAATTTTTCTTTATAAGGAATAAGTATTTCTTTAACATTAGACGAACATTTAGGCACATTAAAAATATTTGTCTTGATTAAGAACGTGGTTACACATCTTTCTTGAGATTTTATGATAAACTTAAGGATGCAGTAACACACCTTATTCAAAAATATAATTAACTTTCATTAATTTAAAGTAGAGACTTATAGACAAAAAAAACTATTAAGTGCGATGCAAAGAAGATAGTTATGTCTCTAAATGGCAAGACCAAGAATGCGGTTACGTATCTAGGTCAAGACCAAATAAAACTTCAACAATAAAAATACGAGTGAAACTGTAGCCTATAAACATATATAAAAAAATCATAATTTAAATACAAGTCAATAAAAGCGACCGTGCTAGAACCACGGGACTCGAGGGATGCCTAATACCTTCCCCTCGGTCAACAGAATTCCTTACCCGAATTACTGGTTCGCAGAACAAAATATAGAGTCATTTCCTTTTGGTTAGGGATTAAAAAAACGGTGACTTGGAACACCATAACTCAATTCCAAGTGACGACTCTGAAAAAAAATCCCTAAATCAATACCGTCACTTAAATTGGAAAAACCCTTTCGCCCTGCGCGAAAAGGGGTGTGACAAATTGTATCAAATAAGGAAGGTAAGTAATCGTAGGAATCCTATTAACAAGGTCACTCCCCAAAAAATTAAAAAATATATATAAGTCAACCAATAAATGTGTCCATTTAAATAAGAATCGAAGAGAGAGATTTTTTTTACAATAGTAATTTTATATCAATTGGGATTTTATAGAAAATTGGTAACATAAAAAGTTTTAGTTTTACATAGATAGTATAAAAAAGGAAGAAAAATAAAATATGATATAAAAGAAAGTACAATTATCGTAAAAGATGAGAGAATAAATCACAGTAACCGTGTGAAGTTGGAATTGTAATTGGAGAGATAAAAATGGAAAAAAATTAATATCATAATCATCATCCCCACAAATTAGGCCCATAACCCAAAAGTAGGAGAGAAGAAAATTGAAAATAAATAATTAATTTAAATATCGTGTGTATGCGTTTGTGGTATATGTGTTGGTGTAGTTATATTACTAGTTATTATTACATAGGTAAAAGCAATTTTAGGGGATGTGAGATGAGAGAAGGTTATAATTATTTGATTGAATAAAAAAATAAAAGAGAGAAAATTAATATATGTACAAAATAGGTAACTATATGACTAAAATTGTGGTTGAAAAGACAAAAAATAATTACCATATATTTGTGTAGTTAAATTACTAATTATTTTTACATAGGTAAAAACAATTTTATGGGATGTGAGATACGTATTTGCCTAGTTAGTGAGAAGAGAGAGGACAGTTTTTTACATAAATAGAAAAAGTATTAAAGAGATGAGAGAAGGTTATAATTATTTGACTGAATAAAAAAATAAGAGAGAAAATTAATATATGTACAAAATAGGTAACTATATGACTAAAATTGTGGTAGAAATGTCACGACCCAATCCACTGGACCGTGCGGGCACCTACTCTAACACCTAAGTAGGAGAACCTTCATATGGATCCCAACAGTTAAAATCATGCCGAAAATTTAGAAAATTGCAGAATAAAGGAATTTCAAATAATGTTTTCATTAAAAAGTTTTTAAAACGACTCTAAGTTAAAACCTGTAAGGTAATTAACACCCCCAGAGATCTAGTCTAAACATGTACGAGAGCTACTAAGAGTACACGTAAAACATGATAACAAAAAGACACAGCTTCCACTATACGGAAGGAAAGATAGAAGTTGCAAGAGATTTCCTTCGCCTTCAGCTATGAAACATCACTGATCCTGCAACCAGACTATGCCAAAAAGACATAGCAAGAGTAGTATCAGTACAACCACACGTACTGGTAGGCATCATCGGTCAACCCGAATACCCACCGCATAATATAAGAAATCAACTGGCGAAACATGCAATAAGACTAATCGCTCCTCCACCCTTCTGTTTTGACTACCCTTACCTTTCCGGATTATTTACATCAAACTAGTTCACTTGCCTCTAACCCCTTACATACTTCGTTCGTGATTACACCCAATCAATCAATCAATCCCCTAAGGAAGATCCTGATACCCCTCTACCAACCCGGCTAACCACTCACGACACACCCTTACCTCTTCTTTATCTCTACTCAACTTATGACTCCACATTACGCCTATCGAGGCTTACTATCCGTTTATATTACTAGCCCTTAACCTCAACAATATTACCCATGACCTCATTCTAAATAACAAAGATAGCACCGGGACCTTTGGTTCCCCCTTACCATACTACAACCGAATTGGGACTCTACCACTCACAATTTATTACACAACCAGATATCTCCCATTAACTTTGAACACCATAACCCCCACCTATAAGAACATAATGTACAATACACCAATCATTTCAGGAAACACGCCCAATTCCACATTATCAATAATACAAGCAATTACACATATAATACAAATCAATGGCCCTCTCATGGAACCCACACCCAAACTGTTAGTGTACTGGAACATAGTACCCAATCGAATGCAAGTTAGTGTGCTGGAACGCAACACCCGATCCAATATCTATTCCGGTACGTGGAAACCGATCCAATGCAAGTTAGCGTGTCGATACGTGACACCCAATCCAATGAAAGTTAGCGTGTCGGTACGTGACACCCGATCCAATCCTCACAATCATAATCATATTCACATCCATAACATACAATACCCACTTCATATAGTCAAGTACTCAAGTTCATGGCATGCATTGTTCATAATCAATTTATTAGATTCGTTATTACCTTTATACTTTGCTTATACGCATACATATTATACAGTCACCAGTCAACAATATCCCACAAAATAGGAAATCACAACCATCGCCTCAACCCTATTCCACGAACTAGGGCTTTCTCCTACGACATACGACTAATGTCACAATTAGGAATAAATGCATAATCAATCCTTCCTCGGTGCGCAAAAAGCCTATGCATGCATTCTACTGTCAATTTCAACATACTACGTAGTGAATAACAAATTTGAAACTACTCAATTAAATAAACCTAGCCTACCTGGGCGCCAAGCTGCTGCACGGAATTATAACTCCAATTTGGGTTTTTGGGCTACAAGACGGTGAAATTGGCCAAGAATCCGGAAGTCATCGATCTCATTATGCTAGAACTCTCTTCCTCCTTCTTTCCCAACCCTAGAGTAGATTTTATAGGGTTTCTGGGGGTGATTTACGTCTAATTTAGGTGTTTTTCTAAGAAGGAGAAAATAATATTTCACGTTATTTACATTCTACCTCGCCTAACCCACTTTTGCGACTACTTACCCCACTGTGGCACTGCTGCCCTAATGGCATCTGGTCCTCCTTGGCGGGACAGTAGCTCAGTATTTTCCAGAAGTTTTTGCTTTGCCTAAATAACGACGATTCGGGTCGTTACAATAGATAGCAATTTACCTCTCGTTCGTCCCCCAACGACTAGTGAAGGGATCAATACGTACTCTATCTTGGATCATTCTTAACTAAGTGACGGTCCATTACGTGATCACGGTTGAGGATGGTGACTTTTTAAAATTCAAAACACGAAAGGTGCTATACTCAAATGGCTGGTTAAGAAATCGAGGCAACACCCAAAGAAAAAATGTGTTCCATTTACACAGTCTGATCCTGCCAGAGCGACAAGCCTCCCGCTAGGGCTGGGCCGCTGTGGCGAGACATCGCCCGCTGTAGTGGGGGATCGTAAACAGTAAAGGGGGAATAGGGAATGGTTTCCTCATTTCTCCCTTTTTCTCACTCAAACTCCCCAAAAATGATCTTGATTCTCCTGCTCCAAATGTCATTTCTAAGGTAAATTTCTTGTTCATTACGCTTATTCAATTTACTATATGCTTAAATACGAATGCATGATGTTTAACATTCGATTTAGAAATGGTTTTGGGTAGTTTTAAACAATGAACTTAGTTTGCTAGTTTGATAGAAAAACGCAGCATGGGCACTTCCGTCACGTCCCTAATGTCTCCACAACGTCCTAGGCGTGAGTATTTCACAAAAATATGGTCGAATCGGTACCAAAAATGGTGGGGGAAGTTGAAAGGTCCTCTTGTTATAAAACTCGGATTTGGACATCGTTTAGGGGTTATTTCACTAAAATGATAGTATATTTAGGTACAATGGTACTTTATAGGTTCTGATCTACTGAAATTTTGTTGAAAACGAGGGTTTTTGGATGAAGAGGCGCCATGATCGCACCTGATGTTCGTCCCAGATAAAGGACTCTCTGGCAGCCTTTATCTCGCTATAGCCGCCTCCCTTATTCCGCTCTGGCGGGATTTTGGGCCACTGTGGTGGGACTCAGGAGACTAGTGGCCTGCATCCCTTAAAGATAGAAAAAAGTTTCCTTTCCCTTTAAACCAGATATTATCTAATCTCATCGGGTTCTAACGGGCTTATTAACTCTTTGCAGGCTTCTCTAAATGGCTGGTGCTAACGAGGAAAATCTCCCTTTTGTCCGGTTTCCTGATACTGCCAGTCGGAAAAGGCATCACGACTATCGGAATAACAAATTTTTGTACGAGAGAGGTTTTGTCTTGCTTAAACTGGAGGAGAAGGCGCCTGCCTTTTATGCTTGCCTAGTGGAGTTTGGATGGGCTCCACTGACTGAGGCTCCCCCTGCTGTACGTTCCGACTGGGTGAGGGAGTTCTATGCCATTCTACTTACCGTTCACTAGGATGGTCCCCATCTTTCCATTCACATCCGGGGAGTCAACATCCCCCTAAACGCCACAACATTAAATGAGGTGCTAGAGGTGCCCGAGGTCTTAAATGCAAAGTACGAGGCCGACATGAGGGAGATGGATCTGGGCTGGCTGAGAGATACGCTGGTGGAGCCTGCGTACCGGGACAGGGTTTATTGGCCCACTGCCGAGGGCATCACTAGTGCAGATTGGTCACTAGATGATCAGAGGTGGTTGTACTTGGTTACTAGGAGGATCCTCCCTTCGGGCAACCGCATCGACGTGACATTTCCTCGAGCCTTGGTGGTGGCGTGCGCGGTGCAGGGTATCGAGCTGAATGTGGGGAAACATATTATCTCTGAGTGGAAGATGTTTTACCGGGGAAACAAGAAGGCTTTCTTCCTACCAGTGCTTGTGACTGCGCTGTGCAAACAGGCAGGGGTGCCCCTCTTAGACACTGATGAAGTACTTCCTATGGATCCCCCCCTTCACCCTCTTTTGGTTAGGCAGAGTTCTACTTCCCCGAGTAAGATGAGGAAGGACAGGGCCAACAGCAGTCAGGCGGCTACATAGACGGACGACGAGAGAGGCGAAGATACTTATCCCACCCGGTCCCAGCCTCCACTCTCAGGTGCACAGGTAGAGGAGGACCTGGCGGTCATCCGGAGGAGATTTGGGCGCTCCATTGCTGACACCACTCCGGTTCCACCCAGCACTGCCCTAGAGCTTGAGATGCTCCATCACGAGCTGCGCCAGGAGAGGAGAAAGGGTCTGGAGAGGGACCATTTGATGGTCCGGATATGGAAGACCATGAAGAACGTCTTCACTTGTATTGTTCCTCGACGGGAGATTCCCTGAGTCGAGAAAGGGGACTTCCAGCATTTCACCTTTATAAATGAAGGTGTGAAGGGCATGGCACCCCCGGAGGACCTCGACTCTGACGATGACACCTCTCAGTCCCAGGGATCTTGATTTGGTTTTTCGCCCCTTTTTAGGCTTGTAATGAACAATACTAGATTCTCATTCATTTTTTGCTTATGTTTTTGTAGCACATGGATGTTGGTTTTCTGCTGTTTTTCGAAGCCACTACTTAATTGCTAGGTTTTTATAATCTATACTCGATTTGCTGAACACTGATTGAATTGCAAGGATTAGCCCGGATACTATTCGAGGTTTAAGTATGTGACTAGGAAAAATAGGGGAGACAGGGCTGGGATTCTGTCTCGCCCTGTCCCGCTCTAGCGGCACCTCCTTGGCGAGAATGATCCCGCTCCGGCGGCTTTGACGGAAACAAAATCCCTGCCAACAATTTTTTGGGGTTCTTCTCTTTTATATCTTTCCCCTAGATTCCCCAAAAATAGCTAAGCATTTAGGATAATCCCTTTAGCTAGGATAGTAGTCGCCTACCCCGAGTCAACCCAGCGATACACGCTCCACAATCCCTTCACATTACTTCAACGTTACAACACACTCGTCCCTAGGATACACCAAGACATTCATACGGTTATTAGTTGGTCACGAGGCACGTCCAAATTTCATTTAAGAATCACATCGTAAATCATCTAGACCCTTGCATCGAACTTAGTAATGACCTTCTTTTCACAACGAGTTTCACGATACTCAATCAGTTACAACTTGCATAATTTAACAATTCGGCCAACATTTTGCACATATTAAAGTCCAGACACACATTTATTGTGCACTTAATCATATCATTGCATCCAAACAAATACAACTTTCATATTCCCAGTTAATTTAGACAACAAAAGAATGCATTCACAGTTTCAAGTTACAACTCACAGATAAGTCCAGATTCAAGTCATCCATGCGTTTGTGCAGCCCCTAGGGCCAGATACCAATTGGAACCTCCTCAGTTCCAATTTACCTTGATCGTGTCCCTTCAGCCGTAACTACGATGTCTAGTTCACTTCGTTGAGATACCAATTGAAATCGTGATATACCAATTAGACTCAAATCATACCACAAGAGACACTCGCACGAAAGGAGAGATAACATGGGACAACTTCCTAGAATGTTTCATAGCTTCCAGAGGATTAGATATGGACGTCAATACACCCATCCACATGAGTATACTCCACATTTGCTCTTGTACGGGGAAACCGGTAACCTAGGCTCTAATATCAATTTGTCACGACCCAACCCACCGGGCCGTGCAGGCACATAATCTAACACCTAAGTAGGAGAACCCTTATATCCCAATAGTTAAAATCATGCAGAATAAAGGAATTTCATATAATGTTTTTATTAAACAAGAGTTTAAAACGACTCAAAGTTAAGATTTGTAAAGTAATGAACACCCCCAGAGATAAAGTCTAAATAGGTTCAAGAGCTACTAAGAGTACACGTAAAACATGATAAAGAAAAGACACAGCTTCCACCATGCAGAAGGAAAGATAGAAGCTGCTGGAAATTTCATTTGCCTTCACTTATGAAACATCACTGATCCTGCAACCAGACTATGCCAAAAAGGCAAATCAAGAGTAGTATCAGTACAACCACACGTACTGGTAGGCATCATCGGTCAACCCGAATACCCACCGTATAATATAAGAAATCAACTGGCGAAACATGTAATAAGACTAATTGCTCCTCCACCCTTCTGTTTTGACTACCCTTACCTTTTTGGATTATTAATATCAAACTAGTTCACTTGCCTCTAACCCCTTACATACTTCGTTCGTGATTACACCCAATCAATCAATCAATCCCCTAAGGAAGCTCCTGATACCCCTCTACCAACCCGGCCAATCACTCATGACACACCCTTACGTCTTCCTCATCTCTACTCAACTTATGACTCCACATTACGCCTATCGAGGCTTACTATCCATTTATATTACCAGCCCCTAACCTCAACAATATTACCCATGACCTCATTCTAAATAACAAAGATAGCACTAGGACCCTTGGTTCCCCCTTACCATACTACAACCGAATTAGGACTCTACCACTCACAATTTTTACACAACCAGATATCTCCCATTAACTTTCAACATCGTAACCCCCACATATAAGAACATAATGTACAATACACCAATCATTTTAGGCAACACGCCCAATTCCACATTATCAATAATGCAAGAAATTACACACATAATACAAGTCAATGGCCCTCTCATGGAACCCACACCCAAAATATTAGTGTACTGAAAAGTGGTACCTCATCCCATGCAAGTTAGTGTGCCAGAACGTAGCACCCGATCCAATAATTATGCCGGTACATGGAAACCGATCCAATGCAAGTTAGCGTGTTGGTACGTGATATCCGATCCAATGCAAGTTAGCGTGTCGATACGTGACACCCGATCCAATGCAAGTTAGCGTGTCGA
>JAJOOR010007061.1:0-49679 GCA_036250505.1 Solanum acaule | reverse complement strand
CGCCCCCCCCCCCCCCCCCCCCCAAATATCTCAAAACTAAATTGGAAACTCAACAAATTATCCCTATAAATAAGACTCCTTGTAAACAGTAATAGTCACGCAATAACACCATTTTGACTTTCATTAGCCATGCACTCTATGACTTTCTCCCAATTCACTCCATCGATTGTATGGGCGTCACCTCCCCCTACAACCACCACCATACCCCGTTGCAAATCATTGCAAATTGTTTCTCCGGTCTCTGCAGTGGCTTCATCACCTATAGGGCCGCCTCCATCACGCCACCAAGTAACTCACTCAATGCCACATGAAAAACTAGAAGTCTTCAAGTCATTAGAATCTTGGGTTTCTGAAAGTCTCCTTGATTTTCGCAAGCCCATAGAGAAATGTTGGCAGCCTAGTGAATTTCTCCCTGACCCTTCTCAAGGGTTCGATGGATTTAACGAAGAGGTTTGGGCACTAAGACAACGAGTTTTAGGGCTTCCCGACGAATATTTTGTTATGCTTGTGGGTAATATGCTAGCTGAGGATTCATTACCTATTTATCAAACCATGATTAATACGTGGGATGGAGTGCGTGATGAGACTGGGTCTAGTTCATGTCCATGGGCAATTTGGACTCGGTCATGGGCGGCTGAGGAGAATCGACATGGTGATTTACTACGAACTTACATTTATCTTTCGGGCAGAGTTGATATGATGATGATTGAGAAGACAATGCAATATACTATTCGAGCTGGAATGGTAATTGTAATTATCACAAAAATAAACTATCCCTTCTGTTATATGCATTTTGTACTCCTCAAAAAAACTAACGATATCGTGTTTGTATATCTTATTAGGACAATGGAACAGAGAACAATCCATATATGGGCTTTGTGTATACATCATTTCAAGAGCGAGCAACATTTTTGTCGCATGGTAATATGGCTAGTCTAGCTAAAGAGGCCGGAGACCCTGTACTAGCCCGTATATGTGGAACCATTGCAGCAGATGAGAAGCGGCATGAGAATGCCTACATAAAAATTGTTGAGAAATTGCTTGAAGTGGATCCAAATACAACTATGTTAGCCATTGCGAACATGATGAAGAAGAGAATTGTGATGCCACAACATCTAATGTATGATGGGCAAGATTCGAATTTATTTGAGAACTACTCCGCCGTTTCCCAAAGGCTAGGGGTTTACACAACTCGTGATTATGCTGAAATAGTAGAGTTTTTTATAACACGATGAAAATTGGAAAAGCTTGAAGGCTTGACAGGGGAAGCGAGGAGTGCACAGGATTTTGTGTGCAAATTTCCTCTTACAGTTAGGAAGTTGGAAAATCGAGCCAAGAAAGTAGAGCCATGTCGAGTGAAATTTAGTTGGATTTTCAATAAAGAAGTGAGTGTTTAGATGAATTGATCATTTGAAAGAAGTATGTAAACCAAAAGCTTATCCTTTCACTAATAGCCTTTTTGGATAAGCTATATTAATAAATCTATATTGATACGTCCTAGTGAAGTCTTGAAAGGGTAGAGGATGTAGCAAACCTTTACCTCTATTTTGCGGGGTAGAAAAGTTGTTTCCGATAAACCCTCGGCTCAAAAAAGTAAGAAAGTAAGAAAGGAAAAGAGAGAACAAAATAACAATGCACCAAATAAGTGTAGCAACAAATATTAATACACGGAGAAAAAACTATGAGATACCTAAATCATACTACTAGAAGTACAACATACTCGACTACCTATTACCCTTTTGTCTTAAACTCCTAACCCTCGACCTTCAAGAAGGTCTTTCTATCTGGGGTCATGTCCTCAATCAGCTGAAATTGTGTCATATCCTGTCTAATCACCAACAATCAGTAGTATGACCTTGAAATTACAATTCTTATTTGCTTTTTAACATTACAAACAGCTTTACACAGTGAAGTGATCACACAAAATTCATTCTGTTTGGAATCTGTATGCCTGCTCTCTTTAAAAGTTCAGCAGAGGCATGCTTGGCCATTGATAGAACTTTTTCCTGTGCATAAAAAAATTCCCATGTGAGACTCATTCACAGGATACATATTTAACCTAACAAAGTATATGAAACAGTATGATTATAAGTATGCAATATATACCTCGTCTACGGTTAAGATTTTCTTATCTTTCATAATCCAACAGCCGTTGCACATAACAGAGACGATATTCTCAGTTCTCATGCAATAAACAAGGCTGGAAATGCTGCAAAAGTCATTAAAAGAAACTAGTATAACATTCTGGTGACCACTAAAAAGGCTGATATATCATAAACCGGAATAATTGAAAGTACAATATATTGAATGAAACCAATAAGAGAGAACAAACATACCGACTCCATAGCAATTTACAAGGATAGTGTTATCCACAGATTGCTAACAGCTTAGTATAGTATTATATGTAGTTCAACGATATTCCGAGGTTTTATAACTACATGGGCTACAAGTAAAACTAGAACGAAAGACGGAGGAAATTGAAATTATGATGTTACTGTTCCACAATTGAAATACTTGCAAAGATGAAAGTTTATGCACTGGCTAAGCTAGGTGGCACAATTTCTCGAGTTACATTATTTGTGCTAGAGGGCATAAAAATTAGTACGAGTGGGAACTGAGGAACTGTGCCAATCAATATGAAAATCTAAGAAGATCAACTTGTTAAGCAGGATATATGGACTGATTTAAATAGTTTGATATTGCACCAAAGGGTGTGGCCTAGTGGTCAATGAAGTGGGTTGAGAACCATGAGGTCTCAGGTTTAAATTCCTGCAGCTGAGAGAAAAAATACTGGGTGATTTGTTCTCATTTCTTCTCATCTGTCCTGCCTTGGTGGAAAAAGTTACCTTGTACTTGTTGTTGGTGAAGTGACACGTATCCCGTGGAATTAGTCGAGGCGCACAGAAGCTGGCCCGAACACCACGGTTATCAAAAAAAATAGTCTAAGATTGATGGAACTTTTAGAAAATGCTTAGCACCAGAATGCATATCACAAAATCAAAATGATCACATACCAGTCATGAATTGGCATCATGGACCAAGAAGAAGGATTGATCACAACGATATCAGCCTGCAAAGTAGTTCATAATAAGTAAACCTGTAAGATGAGATCGGACAGCAAGAAAATCTCATCATAGATGGAATCAAGGTGTCCAACCTTCTTTCCAACCTCGAGCGAACCTATTTCCTTGTCCCAAAGTACAGACTTGGCACCGTTTATTGTGGCCATTCTGAGGATTGTTTCAGCAGGCAAAGCTGTAGGATCAGTGGTTCCCGTGGAAAATACTTCACGGCCTTTGTTGATCAAAGAGGCTAGGTACATCTCATCAACTGCACCAAAATAACAATGGAGCATCACAAGAAATGTAGAAGCTCAAGAGATAGATAACATCGAGCATATGCATTTCGCTAATGAGAAGTGAGATAAATGGTCAATACAAGGAAGCTGCTAAAGTCATTCTTGGAAAGATGTGATATATTAGTAACATTTCTAAGCAATACAAAGTAAATGAAAACCAAATATAGAAATATGCCGGTAACACAGTACCATAAGGAGTTAAGACAATTATAATAGGCAATATATCAAGAATCACGACACATCAATACCAATGCTCATTCTATTGTTTGATGGTGCACCATCTGTACCCAAGGATACACAAATACCAGCACTGAGCATTTCCTTAATGGGGGCAAATCCAAGCATTCTCATTGCAGAAGCAGGACAATGTGACACTTTGACTCCAGCCTTTGCGAGACAATCAACCTGACAGAACAGCGATGAACACACAGAAATTTGAAAAATGGCTTATTATAGTAACAACTAGATATAATTATTTGAAAGAAAATAAACAGTAAACATTCTTGATGAAAAAGAAACGGCAATAAACATTATTTCCAATGGAAGTCTAGATACTTTTAAGCACTGCAACCAGACTGAATTTCGAAGTTGTCTTCAGAACTAGTTGAGTTTTGCCCGACAATCTTTAGTTTACTTGCTATGTAATGAGTGTATAATTATTCAAAGAAGGGGAAATGAGAACTTCTGTTACTCTTTTCATTTCTCCGTACGTGAAACTGTCATGCTGAAAGAAACATTTTGTTATCGTTTTCTTATTTAGATCTTTGCAAAGAAGAATACTCCCCTTCTTTAGGATGAGCAAAGACAGAAGCCAAACACGAATTGGCGTGACTTAAAAGTAATTTTCTTGCTCAGGAAATGAGACAAGCAGGCTTATTTAGTTAGCTTTCAGCAGCAAAAATTGAGGAACTTCAATGTCAAACAGTCGAATAATTAAGAGATCATGGTGGTCGAACTGATGATTCCATCAAGGAAATAATGGGGATAAAATGCAAAAATAGTAACACCAAGAATTTTACAGGGAAACCACGGGACAAGAGGAGCAAAGTAATCCACTATAACAAGGAATATTAAAGTGTTAATCACAAGTACAATACTTAATAGACTACTACACACTCAAAAAGAAAGAACACTCTTTTTGTTTTTTAACCTCACAATAGTATAGCTCACACTCTATTTTTCTTAACAAAATATTTTTTATACAATCTGGTATATCTCACTCTGCTCTCTAATACTAAGATATGTTTATCTGAGATTGATCCCTCACTCAATTTGGTGTATTAAACAAATGAGCTGTTGTGCTCCTTTTATAGGGAAAAAGTTGTCCATGATTATGTCAATAGTGACATCATATGGAGTATGTTGTCTATTGTCACATTTAGAGTGCAATAGACTTGAGCAAGTCTACGTTCCATGCAAGAACACACCACATAGACGTGAGATATCATTGAATTTGCCAACAAAGTTTATTTCACGTCAAAAAGATTCACACAATCGAAAATCCTAAAATATGTTGACCAACGTGATACCAAAAGACAAGTTCGAATTATATATATGCAAAGAACTTGTTCGCATGAGCTCTATCTCGGAAGATGGAAAGACCTCCTTCAGGTGCATGAAATTGGAGAGGGAGATTTGTGGGGTCCAGCCCCATATACCATGATATAGGGGAAAAGTCCTCATTTACTACATATTGCAGCATCCAAATCTCACAACTTTGTCAAACATGTATTCATTTAGCAAGAGAAAGTCAAAGAACAAATTGGCAAGTTTGATTTTTTGTGGTTATTGATGTAATTGATGACACCATCATGGACAACGTTTTTGTTGGATATATTTGTTTGGAGACGACGGGCACAATCGACTTCTGACAACTTGAATTTTATTATATCAAAGTAAGGACCCGCTTCGGTCTTACAATCTTGATCACACTTGTTGCTTGCTTCAACAACACTCTTTACTGGAGCACACTTTGTTTTCTCTCTTGCTTACTTACTTGGTTTGTTACTTACTTAGTTTCTTGTTGGTTACAACTCAAATGGACCACCTCTATTTATAGGAGGTGATGGAGGAATCTAGAGAGATAACATACTATACTACTCTATTCTAGAATATTCTTAACTATCTTTTTCTAGAACATTTCTAGACTATTCACTCTAGAATACTCATTCTAGAGATCTTCCTTCAATTCTCTACAACTCCGGAATATTCTAGATTTTTCTTGATTTATTTTAAGTAAATAATAAATTGGTGATCAATTCTTAACAGTTTTCCCTATAAAAGGAGTTCAACAGCTCATTTGTTTGATATACACCAAATTGTGTAAGTGATCAATCTCATATAAATAGATGTGAGTATTAGAGAGCAAAGTGAGGTATACCATAGACTGTATATAGTTTGGGTTAATATCCAAATGGTCAATCAACTAAGGAGTTTTATCTCAGTAAGTCAGTCAAAAAAAAAAATTTTACTCCAAAAGTCACTCAACTATAAGTGTTTTACTTATAAAGCCACTCAACTTTGATTTTTACTTCAAAATTCACTCAACTATAAATGTTTTACTTACAAAGTCACTCAACCTATTTAATTATATTTTTCATTAAAATATGCTTACATAGAAATTTTATTTAATATCACATTCTACAAAAAATAAAAAATATCCATTTTCTTTTCTCTTGCTTTTAGTCAGCCATGTTACCAAGAAACAAACTTGAATAAGATGCACAAATTTAGCTGGCCAAACTAGTTAAGACGGATAGATCAAAGAATACGGCAAGAGGCTTATATATACCTCTTTCTCATTGACCCAAACAGTATGTGCTGCCAACAAATTGTTCTGCAGGAACTTGATCTTCTCGAGATGTGTAACAGTCCCATTATCAACTCCTCGCGTTTCAACAATCAGTTGGTTTTCATACGGTATCTCTGCAATATGCTGAAATAGTTGAGACATTAAGACACCAGTAAGTTGACAAATCCTTTTTTAACACTTATTCCTCTTGCATACAACATTCTTTTACATATTCTCCTTTAAGGGGCAGTAGAAAGACAAAACCTAGTTTATCTGTAATGAAATGCATCTTCATTGATACAAGAACGTATTGATTTAGATTCATGAATGCCAACGGGTTGGAAACGAGGGACTATCATTAGCAACCATTTACTAGACGTCACAGTACGGGCAAACTCTTAAATCTCACTAGTAGCAGAGGACATACAGGATCAGTAAAGCAGAACATGTTCGCTGAGTATACAAATTTTCGCTTTTCAATTAACTCATAACGATGTTGGTAAAATGCGTAAACATGGTTAAATTTGACGATGACTAAAGACCATTTTCTATTTGTTTAATTGATAGAAACCTTGTATATACATATAAATCTTATATTGCATTTTAGTTGAGAGAGATATACCATGTGAATCCCGGTTTCTAGTTCTTTTGCTGTGTCTCTCGTCTCAATAAGTAACCGATCAGTTGAATTCATGATTTGCCTTATCCCAAACCACACTTTGATACGTCCATCTGCTGTATTGTGGTGTTTCATAAACAGATCCTTCTGCGACTGCATCCTTGAAATAACATTACATTCGTAACTTTAAGCTACAACCACTACATAAAAAATTATTTAAGCGGCAATTAATTAACGGCAATAGCTCAATTGCCGCTAAATATGTATTTTTAGCGGCAATTAGCACTCTTTGTATATGTCCCTAAAGCCTTTAGCGACATTGGATCTAATCACACTTAACTAATGCCGGTAAAGACTTTAGCACTCTTTATTAATGTGTCTATTTATTGCCGCTAAAAGTTGTTTTTGTTGTAGTGAACTTGTAGTTACAAGGCTAACATACAATTTTTCAAATTAGCACATCTGAAGTAACATTACCAAGCTTCATCCGGCAGTTAAAGAGCTAATGAAAAAATTTCAAGCTAAATGATTTCAATACAAGAATCAAGAAATGAATTGGTTCGAGGAATGCTGGAAGCAACAAAACAATATCTATTAAATGTTTGAAAATTTAATCGAACACATTTCAAAAGTGAAACTTCAAACTTAGCCAACCTTAATACACTCCTCAGTAGTCCTAGCTGCCCATGAAGCTGGCAAACCCTCACCATAGTCCATAATTGACTCGGCCAAACACGCACGCAAGCCTAATACTTCTACTGCACTTGCCATTCCAGACACATGCTGCCCTCCTGCTTCAGCAAAGCATGTAACCTGATTCCATCAACAGCAAACATAAATACATTGGATTTAAGTTATATGCACAAACAATGTAAATTATGCACTATCCGTGTAATTAACCTGTTATATATAGCAGGTTACTTGCTAATTTCATAATGTATAGTATTATATTGTATTGTACTGTATCGTTTTGATGAATACAATATTTGGATAGATTGTATCGTTTTCAACTTGAAGGATAAACCAACCAAAAAAAATTAGGTTACAGAGTAAAGCTATTATTAAAAGATAGTATAAAAGATAAAATAAGATTATTAGATAATAAGTTAAGACAAAATGAGCGATCAGGTCAAATATTATTTAAGTAACAATCAAGACAAACATTGCATATGAACTAACAATACAATACGTTAAACCATCCAAACAAGTTGTATTGGGAATTACCTGCAATTACCTTCTAATTGACTCAAGTTTGTAAACTATGTTTACACGCCAGTGCATAGAACTTAAACTCAAACAAATTTATCTACAATGTGTATAGTTCAGACAACTATTGACTGCAATTTAACTTACACCAGAGTGAATAAGTTCGATTCCGCAGAGTAAAGTGGAAATGAATGAATCTTCTTCCGTCATATTGGACTCGTAAGGCCAAATGCGATCATGTAACCATGTCAACAAATCCACATCATCAGCTATTCCTCTAGCTAATTGTTGAGATGTGTGAACATGTGTGTTTATCAATCCTAAACAATAAAAATTGTAAGTACCAAGTGCTGTATTTCAGTGAACAATATACTGGTCTAACATTCATATCAAAATTAAACATTTCAAATTTGTGACAATGGTAGACACACATCTATAATTTTTTCTTAATAATAGAGCAGTAATTTGTGCTTAGCCTATATCCCAAGAGTGCTTTTGGAGAAAAACACATTTTTTCCATTCTAAAAGGAACTTCTGCTACTATTCAAAAACACTTTATTTTCTTCAAAACTTGATCAAACACTTAAACTCACTAAACTAATTTTTTTAAAATTTAAAAAGAACATTTTTGGTTTCTCAAAAAGTTTGATCAAAGAAGCTATTAGACTAATAGAATAGAGATCCTAATCAATTTCGACATCATTTTATATGTTTCTAAAATGATATATACTCTAAAAAGTATTGCAATTAACAATTTCCTACATACAAAATATTGATGAAATGTTTGAAAATAAAATAAAATGTAGCACAAGAAAAAAACAAGTTTCAACCTAAATAATAATTTACTAGATTTTGAACTAGTTATTACAAAAAGGCATAATACATAAATATGTCATTTAATTTGGTTTCAGCTGACATCTATGCCCTTCAATTTGAATGTACACAAATAGACACTTAAACTTGTATAAAATTGAACAAGCAAACAACATATCGTATGTGGCAAAATACATATAAAATGCCACATAGGAACAAAATTGTCATGTAGGACGAATGTGTCTATTTGTTCAATTTTATAGAAACTTAAGTATCTATTTGTGCACACTCGAAATTGAAATGCATAGATGCCAGCTGAAGCAAAGTTATAGGACATATTTATATATTAAGCCAAAAAAATAGATATCATAGAAAATTACATGACTATAAATCTATAAAATAAGAGTAAAATAATAAGCTTAAACTTAAATTGTTACACATTTTTAGACAGAAAAACCTGTCAGTAATTTGGAACAGAGGATTAAATTGTCTTAGTTAGAAGGAAAAAAAACTACTTCCCCTGTTTCATTTATATGGCACAGTTGAAACATTTAAACATTACACTGAGACTTTTAAACTTTCTGAAATAAAATTTTTACATTTAAAAACTACGTACTACTATCAATCACAATGATTAACAATTTAAATATAAAAAAAGAACATATAATTTTTTTTTTAATTAACTCTGTGAATTCTAACTGTCACATAAATTGGACACATAAATTGAGAAGCAGGAAAGACCTGGGAGGAGAATTTGTCCGCGGAGGTCAATGAGTTGATGTGAGATAGAAGTAAATTGGGTAAGAATGTTGATGGATTTGCCAATGGCTATGATTGAGTTGTGTTGTATAACAATTGCTCCATCTACGAAAACGCGGTCATGAGAATCCATGGTAACAATGATAGCATTGTTGAGAATGAGAATTGGATTTGTTGCTTCCATTTTGACTAAACCAATGCTGATGTGCAATTCAAAGTCAAAAATGTTATCTAAGGAGGAGGAGTTGGTGTGCAATTCAAAGTCAAAAATATGGATGATGGACAATTAATTGTTTATGTGTGGTTTGAACACAAAGGCACATGGAAGTGTGGACGTTAACTTCAATGAAATGTGTAGTACTCTCTCCATTCGTATCATATTAGTTGATCAGCTATGAAAAATAGTAGTCTATCTTAATAAACTAGATAATATTGGCAACACTTCTCGTGTTTCCAAATGATTTTTGGTTGTTGCGTAAAGTCTTTTTCGCATAAATGAAGTCACTAAACTAAGTAGAGAGTGCAATTTCCAAGTGATAAGGTTGGCTTTTAAAGGGGCAAGTTGATTCCAGATAAGATGTTTAATAAAAGACTGACATATCATATAAGCATGTGTTGACAAGTAATAGAGGATCGTACTGATATCCTCCGAGCTTTGCAACAGTCCTTATTTATACTTCTTTAGAATGGCAATTACTTTTGAACGAAGAAACTTTTCCTTCAACTAATGTTAACTAATTATACATTGAGAATGAAATCTCAAGCAAAAAGGTCATTTTCAGCAAACATGATTAATTATGTCAATAAGATACAACTCCTTAAAAAATGTCTGATAACTTAAATACATCAATTTTGCCAATGACACTATAACAACGCATACATCTGTGAATGAACTAATATTCTCTAAACTGGAAAAAAATTCATTCTAACAATGAAACGGAAACTTGTCATGCGGAATTACTTAATTAGTAGTAGGGGCTGTAGGGCTTCTTCTGGAAAGCCTCTTCAAGTGTTATGCCTCTTCATTTTTAGTATTCTACACAAGAAAATGTCATCACAACTAAGGGTGGAATTAAATATCTTAACATGTATAATCTACTCTCTTTTAGAAAAGAGAGGAGTGTAGTCCTTGTGGCTCAACATTGTCATTAGGTGGCATCATATACAGATGAACCATCCATTTAGCCACTTATAATTTTGTAAAAGAAAAAACAAACTTGGAAATTACTCAATCGAGTGCCCATCGATATGAATCCAAAATTTTAGCCAGGTAAGTCCCTAAACACATAATTTTCAAGTGTAACAAAAATGTCTTTACGACGCGCATTATGTGAACAGGAGGAATATCACAATCAAACTATGCGAACATAAAACACACTTATTCCTTTTATAGGTGCATATGCATTAAACTGATGAGCTGAGAATTAGATAGACTCAAATAGAATTTTGTTAGTGCAAGTACTTATGCATTTTGATTGTGATGGAAAGTTCATATCTTATTTACAAGTCTCTTTTGTTATTAATTTCTTCTTATATCACTAAATTAGCAATTGTAAATGATCTATACTATCAAATCTTCCAAAAAAAAAAAATTGAAGTTATTCTTAAGGCTTATGGAATTAGTTGAATTGTTAATCTTTTACCTGCGAAGTTTCAGGTTCAAAACTCATCACACAAAGCTTGCCTAAAATGCTTAACGGTAATTTGTTTCCCTATATGTTCATACAACCTCCTCAAAATTATGGCTAATCAAAAGTAAAATGTGTCTTTTCCTTCCTTTTATATTACATATATAAATAGCTAAGTTGTGGTGGCTTAACAGAATGTCTAATTTAATCCTAATATTAATCTTTGAATATCAATAAAGACATCGTTAAATACAAAGGTTACTATGTGGACGACAATTTCTACTTAACAATCTACATATATAAGGGATACATTATTTTAAAGAAAACACTTAACTGGTAGAACTCTAATTAGTTGGGGGTTGTGTCTCAACATTAAAGTTTAGTTCGTTTTATTTTTTATTGCGTCTTCTCAAATACAAACTTCATCACCCCATAAAACTAAATCTAAAACCAAAGCTTTATAAATCGGCTTAGCCAAATGCGATGCTCTGAAGAGAACCGAATGTGAAGGGAAAAAACTTAACACAAGAAATCAGATCTAAAAAAAAAATGAAGAGAAAGGCAGAGAAAGAAGAAAAAATTACCTTGAAATTGAAGAGTACTTGAAAAGATTGAAGAGGAAATAGTAGTAGCTGAAGAACCTTGAAGAGAAATAGCTCTGTCTTTTTCCTTTTCAATAGATGAAGGAAGATAAGGACACACAACCACGTGGAGTAAGCAGAATGTGGGACAACCAGGTTGAATTTACCACAATACCCTCAGCTAATAAAAAAAGACCACAAGCAAACATGTTGATACCTCTAATTATACCCACTCTTCTAATATAGTAGAAATAATTAACAAAGATTAGTTACAGTACATTTTGCTATGAATATTACAAAAAAAGTAATATGATTTGTGGTATAGTGATATTCTTTTTTTTTAATTCCTTTTTATATGATATATGTTCGGTATTTATAGTGAAATTCGAAGGTGATATCATATTTAGGGGCACTCAAATTGTATTGAAATTTGAAGGCGGTATCATACTTAAGAGGACTCGAATTCGAACCTCTGATTAAGAATGAAGAAGTACTTGCCGATCTACCACAATCCTTGTTCTGGGGCGGTTCAATGGATCTCATGGCCTAAGGTAAAATCATATTAAAAGGCCCTTAACTTATTTTGTAAAAGGAAAAAGTTTCAAATATGTCATCGAACTTTGAGAAAAGGCTCATTTATGTCATCCGTCAAAATTTTGGCATAGATGAGCCAAACATTTAACGGATAATATAAATGTGTCTTTCCTCAAAGTCCGATGGTGTAATGACCTGATCGGTCATTTTTGGAAAATTTCATAAAATTACCAATTTACCCCTCTCGCTATTTGTCCCGAGTCATTTCTGAATGAGTTTTGAATTCAGTTTCGAGTTTTGAGTGAAAAATTATGAATTATGGAAATTTTGGAAGTTGAAAGGCTAAAGTTGTTAAAAAGTTATTTTTTGTGACTTTTGGATTTCGAGTCTCAGAATGGAATTTCGTCTATTCCATCAGTTCCGCAATGTGGAAATCTATCTAGGAGAGTTTGGTTTCAGATTTGGAGTCCTTTTGAGGATTTGAGGTTCTAAGTTGAAAAATTGTGAAATTTTAGCTTTTGGGTTAAGTTTGGTCAATATTCGGGGTTCAAATGCTCGGATCAGATTTCTGACAGTTCCGTTGGATTTGGGGGATGATTTTAGGCATTGGAGAGTCTTGGTTGAATTTTCAGAAGTTCTGAGCTTAGCTTGACCTTTTTAGGTGTTATGTTCGTTTCTTGTGATTTTTACGAATTTTGGGTCAAGGAGACCTCAGATTCCTATTTCGATGGTTCCATCGAGTTTAGAACGTCGAGTTTAGTCAAGTTGCATATTTGGTTTGTGTGGACGGGGTTTCAAACAAATTCCAAGGACCCTTTTGATGAGTTCTCTGATTTCTGGTGCATGAGATCTGCTATGCTTCATGTTTGAGAGGGACCGACCAATTATGCAACCTTCGTGTTAGTGAAGGTTTGATCACTAAAGCGAGGAGTCTGGCCCCCGACGATCGCGTTCGCGAAAGGGAATGCCTTAGTAGGGTTCGCTTTAGCGAGATCAGAGTGAGGTTTTTGGCCTGCAATTTTGGAGATTTACCACATTTTTCTCCATTTTGAGTTTTGAAAAACCCTTGTAGGCGATTCTAAAGAGATTTTTCGTGGTGAATCATTTGGGTAAGTCTTTATAATCCTAAAACTTCAATTCCCTTTTATCATTTGTAGATTTTAACATAAAAAATTTGGGATTGCAATTGGCAAGGTTTTCAAGAACTTGAGTTCGTAGGTAAAATGGTGATTGTGAACTGATTTTAACTCCTTTTTTGAAATGATTTTTACCAATGAGTTCCAAATGTCTTGTGTAACGTTTTCAAGTAAAGAATTTTTGGATTCAAACTTGATTTTCAGAATTGAATTTTTGAGTTGATTTGACCTATTTTTCAAAGAGTATGATATGAATGTTGTTATTTCTGAAATCTTATTGTGATTACTTGTTGAATTAGATTGTGTAGCTTTGGACATTTTTCGGAAAGGAAAAATTGAAGTCTCAGATTGACTTTTGATTGAATTAAGGAAATTAAACTTTTAAACCTTGTAAAACTTGTAGAATCTTATATTTCCCTTCATTGTGTGTGTTGGGGGAGTAATGGAAATGACGTGATGAGTTCAATTACTCCACTTGATTGATCTTAATGAATGAAAAAGGGGAATAAATGGAAAAGGCAACGTGTTGATAATTGTGTTTTTGTGACTTGCCTTGATGTTGATCCTAATTTGTTTATTGATGAAATGCTTTGTTGGCATCATTGTGGTCTTGAATTGCTTAAGTTTATTGTATCTTCCTTATGAAGTGAAATTGTCTGTTTGCATTGAATTTTGTACATTGTGATGAGATATGTGGTGATTATGCTGATGGAAAATGGTTCCGACAAGTGATACTATATAAAGTCAATGAAAAATGGTTCAGGCTAGTGATATTGTGGCGATGGAAAATGGTTCTGGCAAGTGACATTATATTAAGTCCATGGAAAATGGTTCCGGCTAGTGATATTATGCTGATGGGAAATGATTCGGCAAGTGTTTGACTATTATGATTGATCTACTTGATATTTGTGATTGATTTACTTGATACTTGTGATTGATCTACTTGATACTTGTGATTAACATGCTTAATACTTGTTGATTTTTGAACTGAGTGTTGGACTATGATTGTTAAGCCTTGTGAGTTGTTTATTGTAAGATGTTATATTGGATTGATTTCTATGCACGTTGTAGTTGAAGAGGTTCAGTTGAATGAAAGGAGTATTCGTATTCTAGCTTAGTTTCACTTTGTTTAGTGGATTGCTAGCTGAGTACCGTGTTGTTTGATGGGTTGCTAGCTTAGTTCATTATTAGGAGATTTAATTAAATTTTGAGCAACTTACAAAAATGACTATATTTATAGGGTTATTAAAGTTTAATAGCTATAAGTATGTTATTTATAAAAAAAATGACTACAATTTATGTCTTTTTCTAGCTGTATTTCTGTATATGTTTTTATTTTTCTATTTATACACTAATATAGTTTTAATTACAATGGACTAAATAAGGAAAATGCATTAATTGTACAGTTAACATATGAATACTTTGAATTCAAATTGGTATATCTATTTATAAAATTTAAAGTATTAATATATCAAGGATACAAGTATTTATAAAAACTTCATGTATTAATATATCAAACAAGGTAAAGTATAACAATTACCGTATGAACACGACAATTTGAAAAATGGATACACTGTTGTTAAACAAAAAATGAATACACCACTATAGTATACATATGAATACATTGTTGTTAAGCAAAAGATGGATAAATTGGACAACCTAGAAACAAGAAAAATGAAAAATAATAGAATGTGTAAGTATCAAAGTGTGTAAGTATTCGGTTGTATAAAAAATTGATAAAGCCAACAAATGTCAATCTCTTTTTTGGTCAAGTTTTTCATGTAATACTTGAGGCTTGGTGTTAACTCAGGTATTTGTTTATAAAAATATAGTATTTATGTATCCAATTATACTTGTATTGCCTAATCAATCTTTTCAATTGGATATATTACTTATGTATCCAGATATACTTGTATTCATAAATCACCATTTCAACTTGTGTTAATAGTACAATACAAATATCTATGTATATAAGTATTTTACTATATACAAATTTGACAATCACACAAACCTCAAATTCTTGGTTGAAAATGGGGTTTAAAGTTAGGTGATAAAGTGTTTAGATTTTGCAAATTAGGACATGGCTTATGGCTATATGGATTAAAAATGTAGCCAAATTGACTTGATTTGGATAAAATTGGCTAACAATTATGTAGACACATGATTTTTGACCAAACTTGACATTTTACGCAATTATTTAGTACTTCAATATTTTTTAAAATTTAAATTAAATATTTTTTATTTTTATCTTATTTTATGAAGTTTATTTTTAAAATATTTGAAAACAACAAAAAACGGAATCACATTTTAGGTTAAGTTTTATTTTCAATTTCTTCAAAAGAAAAGAAAATTTACAAGAATATATGTTTTCTTTTAGTTTAAATAAATAAGTTAGTGTTTCTTAATTATATTTTTTGATTAACTATTTAATTTTTCTTATATTTTTTTATTAGTTCAAAATATTTATCTAATATTTTTGTTATTATAATTATTATATATATTTAATTAAAAAATAATAATTAATCTACACTACTCCACTCATCACACTACCCTATTTCCTCCTCCACTCCCTAAAACCACTCTCCCTTGGGGCATTTCCAAATCAAACACTAAATTTACACAAAATTTGATGTCAGCACTATTTTTGGTGTAATCAACTCCAACCCACTACACCAAATTTTACACCAAAAAGAAATATTTTTCTCTCTCTTCATTATTCTATTATTATTTCTTATTTCATTTATATTTTCTTATTTCATAAAACAAATTCTTTCTAAAACATTCACCATATATAATTCATATTATTTCATTTTATAATCGTTTAATATAAAATTATTTTGTACCATAATTTTTTAAATAATATAAATTGCTAGCAAATATTATACATTATACATAATAATGGATAATACAAATAAAAGTGAAATCATTAATGAAATACAATTAAATAAACATTACATAATTGAAAAAATTATCTTAAATTCTACATAAATATTCAATTTTCAAGATCACTACGGTGCTCCCATAAATACTATATTATTGCATTACGTAGTTCAAACTGAGCTTCTTTGTCCTTTATTTTTTTATATCGAGCTAGAAATTGTTGAAATTGATAATTTTCATCTATTGTCATTTCTACGGTCGGAGTTGGACCTTCCGACGCATCTTGAATTGGTGCATTAAGACCACGCTCATCCTCAATTATCATGTTTAAAAATTTATATGTTTGCAATTTTAATTTTTGTGAAGGTTAATTGTAGTTATATCCAATTATAATTTATAGTAGAATTAACATAAATTTAATTTTTTTAAGAAGTCATATATAGAAAAATTAACTTATAAAAAGGCTAAATTTTATATCTAAAATTAATATTATAAAAATATTACATAAAAAATAATTAAATATACAAGAGATTTAAATAAAACATACAATTTATATAATGTTTAATTAAAAGTTTGTATAATAAAATAATATTAAAATATTCAAAAAGTGAATTGGTGTGATGTTTGGTGTAACACTATTTACACACCAAATTTAATGTAAAAAATAGTGTGGGTTGAAGCTCAAAACACCAAATTTTACACCAAATTTAAAATTTGATGTAAAATTTGGTGTTGAATTGGAGATGGTCTTACACCATATACTAACACACACACACCCCAAACAGAAAGAGACGACACCAAAAAGAAAAAAGAAAAAACAATACCTTACAAATTACATACCATCCACTATACACCAAACATGAATCCCCCACCCCACCCCACCAACACACAAAAAAAATACTCCAAATACACACTCATGGAAACAGTCCCAAAAAAGAAAAGAAAAAGAAAAATCAGGTGGTTTCTCAGGTCGTTTTGAGTTCGTAATTTCTGATTGTGATATTTTATTTTATGATATAATTTTTACTAGAAGTAATTCTTAATCTTCTTTGTATAGTTTCATGTCATGATTCTACAAGACTTGATTCCAATATATTGAAGTTATTCAGATTGCGTATGTGTTTAATCCGTTAAATTTCTTAATGTTATAATATTGAAATATATTAAAGTACGAAACTTAATGTTCTACCTATGTAACTAAAGTAATTTAGATGACATTTAGTTCTAAAAAATTAAGTTACTTTCTCACTTTGTATACTTAATAAATTGTGACTATTGTTTTTGAGAAAAATTAAAATTAAAAATAAAAATCAAATCTACAACTTTCTTTGCATTTTTGTTAATGAGGGATCTTAGTAAGAGTTTTCAATTAATTGGTTTATGTTGATCTATTTTTAATAATTATATTTTATTTAATTTAAATATTAGAAACATGATTAGATTGATAATAATAATAATAGAGAAACTTTACGTTTAATTGAATATGTTTAAAATAAATCAAAAAAGACGGGACATAAACATTTTTATTTAAGCTCATAAACATAATATATTCAAAATTTAATTCAAGCCTTACTAAGTCATAAATCGATTGTGTTATAACCACGTGACTCGAGGGGTGCCTGATACCTTCTCCTCGGTCAACATAATTCCTTATCTAAATTTCTAGTTTGCAGACCAACAAAATAAAGAGTCAATTTTCATTTGAGTAGAGATTTTAATAAGGTGACTTAGAGCACCAAAACTTAATTTCAAGTGACAATTTTGAAATAAAATAATTTGTAACGACCCATTAGGTCGTTTTGAGTACTAGAGCTTCATATTCTAAAAATACTATTTTGATAGATTTTAAATGAGTATTTTGGACTATTTATAACTATAATTATATAATTAATGGTGTAATTTTAATAATTAATTTAGTTAATGATTAAAGAAAATAACATTAAAATTAATAGTGGACCACTTTTAGCACCTTTATAATTAGTCATGTATAA
This sequence comes from Solanum acaule, assembly GCA_036250505.1. Taxonomy (NCBI): domain Eukaryota; kingdom Viridiplantae; phylum Streptophyta; class Magnoliopsida; order Solanales; family Solanaceae; genus Solanum; species Solanum acaule. The sequence continues at coordinate 31,383 of JAJOOR010007061.1, read as the reverse complement.
TAATTAGGATAATAAATAATTCTAGAAGAAAAGAAAAGAGGAGAAGAGGAAAATAACAGAAAGCGGCGAGAACAGAAGGAATAGCCAACGACGGCTTAAGTTAAGCATAAGTTAGTGCTCCAACTTCTTCAACCTTTATTGAATAGTACTATTATATTCCTACATTATTATAAATACTTTCCTCTTAGAAGAAAGACATTGAAATATTTGGGGAATTACGTTGAATTGGGAATTGTGTTATGTTAGAAATTGTTAAAAAAAAATATCTACTTTCTGTCCTTAATTATTTGTTCACTTTTTCTTTTTTAGTTATCCTTAATTACTTGTCAATTTTAACAAATTAAGAAAGGACATTTTTTTTACTTATTATACTATTTATTAATTACTTTGAAAAAGGTAGAGCTTTTTGAAAAAGCTTAAATTTTTAATTCACTCACTTCATAATTAATAGGGGTAAAATCGTAAAGTCACTATGTCAATATTATTTTCTTAAGAGGTGTGTTAATTCAAAAGTGAACAAGTAACTAGGGACAGAGGGAGTATATATTAGTAGGTAATAATGACTTCTTGTGGGTAGAAAGTGCGCCAAGAATTTCTTTCTTTTTGGCATCATATTGGTTCTGTTAGTATGAATGGACGTACATGTAGTGTTGCAAATTGTTTTTGCAGTGAGTAATCGGTTTCACAATAGTGATTTTTTGACTTTTAAGTTATTTTAATTCTCATATTATAAATTAAATTTTGGGATATTAAAATAGGTAGTTAAATATTAGGTGTATTATATTATATGAATATTATTAGATTAAGTTATTTGGAGAAATATAGACTTAACCATAAGCTTAAAATTTTGAGTGATATGAGACTTGATAAATTAGTTGGTAGCAAAATTTAGGAATTTGATTATAGATATGGATGAGTTACTGGGTCTAGAATAGACATGTAGTAATATGAGTGTCTATAGACTTGTTTGCTTATGAATATTGTGTACTTGATAGATTGGAAAACGTTTTGATGAATTGAGCAAAAGAAAAACATTGGAGATTTAGCTTGCGTGACTTCGATTCTTTGGTGGAGGTAGGTTATGATTTATTCTATGTGATAGAGAGACTCTTAATAGTGATTGATAGTCATTGAGTGATATGTGTGTAATCCCAAGACTGCGAAATCCATAATCTTGAACTTGTTCTATTAAAGTGATACCTTGAATAAAGAAGGTTTAATGAAATATTGTTAAGGAAGTGGAAAGAGATGATCAAGAATGACAAATAAATTAACGACATATTATTGGATCGGGTGTCACGTTCCGACACGATATTATTGGATCGGGTGTCACATTTCGACACGGTATTACTGGATCGGGTGTCACGTTCCTATACGATATTATGGGATCGGGTGTCATGTTCCGACACGATATTATTGGATCGAGTGTCACGTTCCTACACGATATTATGGGATCGGGTGTCACGTTTCGACATGATATTATTGGATCGGGTGTCATGTTCCGGCACAGTAACATTAAAGGAAAACATATTAAATTACCTAATGTACTCAATCTCAAAGAACTCATTTCCCAACAAATGGGTGTGGTGAAGAGACATGAGTCCTCGTGTGTGTGCTTGATATTGTGACTGATTACGTACTTGCTTCAATGTTGTTGTCACTTTTTCATATTGTTCGTGGCTTGCCACCTGCTAAGTGCTATAGTTGATTTCATGTTATTACTTTATGCATATTAGTTTTTATTTTGAGTCGGCCGATGATATCTACTCAGTCCCATGTTGCCCTGTACTGATCCCTACTTGTGTTTTCCTTCGTTTTTCTTTTGTGGAGTGCAACGAGTGTACCAGTGACTTCGACTTGCCCTCAGCTCTAACCAGTCTCCAGCACATCGGGTTTCAGGGTGAGCTATTCATTCTAGCTCGTGTTAGATTCTCTCAGATATGGCATGATGTCCTTAGTTTCGGACATAAACTATTTTGAGTATTTATTCTGGTGTCTTTGATACTCTTAGACTTAGTATTTGGGAATTATATGTTCTTGATGTGATGACTTTCAAATTTTGGCGGAAAAAATATTTAATAAACTTTACTGGATTTGTGTTTTTGACATTAACAAGATTTGAGTTTTCGCATTATGGTTAGTATTTCGTAAGTTGAACAATATATATAAATTGTGGTTGAATTCGTTGGTTCGCCCACCTAGGAAGTTACGTGTTGGTGTCACTAATGACTCATTTTGGATCGTGACATAATTCCTTTTCAAAATAGTCACTTTAATTGGGAAAACACTTTTTTTTCAAAACTTTGTTTAATTTTCTTTATAAGAGCGAGGTTGGTGACAAATAGAGGCGTGACAAATTAAATAAGATAAATTAATATTAATTAATTAACGAGCTTTTTAATCTTAACAAAATAAAGAAATAATCTCATTATAGACTAACTGACTTAAAAATATAAACTATTAATTAAACTAAACTAATTGACAAAATATTCAAGTAAAAGCAATATTTTTTAAATGACTTTCGAATATTTATTAAAGATAGAAATTATATAAATTAAATACTATAAATATATAGAAATATATAAATTATTTTTATAATAAAAAATAAAAAATATTAAATCATTTAAAATAACTTCAAAATATTTTTGATTTTCTTTATAAAAAAGCTAATTATTTTCAAATTGTTTGAAATTGAAGAAGCTCGGGGATTCATTTATATTGTGGAGGGTCAAAATTGGCTGTATCAACATGTACTACTTACTCAAATCAAACCTCTAAATTATTTTCCTGATATAAAAAGTTTGACTAAAAAAATCTGATCAGAACAAGACCAAAATCATAAACTACATATATTTCAAGATGATATGATCTAACTTGGTATCTAATACACCCCCATTTAGTTACATGCCAAAATAGTTACTACCGACAATTTAGTATTCTTTAAGTCAAACTATTCAAAAATTTATAAAATCTGAATTTTCCCTATAAATAGGAGCTAATCCTAGGAAAAAAAACACACAACAACATTATGTAGCATTTGATATCCTCCCAAGCAAACACATTCTCCTCCTCTTTAGCCATGAATAGAAAGGAAGTGAAGTTTGCTTTCATCGAAAGTAAAACTGACAAGGAAGTCTTCTACAAGAAAAGATAGAAAAAGTTCTTGAAAAAGTCTCATGAACTAACACATTTTGTGGTATTAAAATGCCTACGATCATCTATAGTTCTTACCACAATAAAATTGTGGTGTTTTCAAATCATGAAGCTACAACCAGTGTTTTTACAAAGTTTAGGATCTTCTAGCATATGTTTAATCAAAAAATATGATGGTGAAAAATGGGTTAACCTGGCAAAGAATTGGAAAGACAGAGGGAATAACTGTGTAACGTAAAGAAGAAATGACGAACACGTTGTATGAAGTGTTGAAGGAAATATCAAAGAGAACGTCTTTTCCCTTCAACAATTCATGCATCATGTTCTTAATTTCCTTCCTCACCTTACACAATTATTCTTTCATCTTTTCAATCATTTGCTTGGTGAACTCTTCGTTTCTCAACATATTTTTTGATTGAACAGATGCTGGAAGATTCTTAAACTTTGTAAAATACATTAATTTTAGCTTCATGATTTTATTACATGATATGTTCATTGTGGTAAAAATTTTAGATGATGAAAGTCATTTCAATACTACAAAATGTGTCGAGTTCATCAGCCTTTTTTAAGAGCCCTTTCAAACCTTTTTAACATGAGGCTTCCTTGTCAGTTTTGCTCTCATTGAGAGCAAGCTTCCACTGCAACAAATTATTGTACAAAGGGTGTAGTGAATTGTACCATCAACTTGCTTCTTTTTCATTACTTTACTTTACTTTATTACTAATATTTAGAAATCACACTTTGTGTTGTACGACACTGCAACAAATTATTGTACAAAATGTATTGTAAACTGTACTATACCAAAAAATAAATTAAATATACGTGTGAATTGTATGGACTATCAAATAGTGTGAATTTGTAAAATGCTACAAATGTTCACAAAAAATTGAACTAACGTGTCCATTCAAATGACACTTCGTAGTGTACAAGCACTATAACAAATTATTGTATAATTTAGTAATGACACTTTGTGGTGTACGAACACTGCAACAAATTATTGTACAAAGGGTATTGTAAGTTGTACTAGCAACTTGTTCTAATATAATAAATAGTATATTGTGTGTATATTTTGTATATATATATACTTTGTGGTGTACAAACACTGCAACAAATTATTGTACAAAGGGTATTGTAAGTTGTACTAGCAACTTGCTCTAATATAATAAATAGTATATTGTGTGTATATTTTGTATATATTAGAAGTGTGTGTGTGTGTATATATATAATGTAAGTGTTATATTATATTTAGTATACATTATAAGTATAATAGATACTATATACTACGTAGTGTGTATGCCTATTTGTATTTGGTATACATTATAAGTACAATTTAGTAATGCCTATTATATTCATGTATACTCAATGTATATTTCATGTATAGTTATACTATATTCAACTTTTTGAGTGTATCATAATGTATAGTTAGTGTATAGTTCATGTATAAGTAAGCTATATTATTGTATAGTCAGTATTATCAGTATATACTTCCAATGATTTTTTTTTAGCTATTTTTTTTATGTAAATAAAATATGACTATATTTATTATAAACTAATTACTTCATTGTATATATTTGAAACTACCCCTTAATAAAATAACACTCTTTCCAAAAGTATACTTCAGCAAAAAAAAAATAGATTTTAAAAGTTGGACGAAAGCTATTAATCAAAATACGAAGAAATAAGAAATGAGTGGTGGAGGGGCAATTCAACTACCACAATGTTTAGCTTTTATTATTATTTTTGGAGCAAGTCAACTACCGCAATTTCATCATAATAATATTATTATTATTATCATCATCATCATGTTTATCATTATTATTATTTTTCAAGCCAGAATTTCTTAATTAGTTCAAGATGGATAAGAGACATCATTCAAGTTCTCATATAGTTTAAGACTATATCATCCTTGACTACCATTGGTATAAAAAAATAATGGCTGATTATTGGTAATAATTGTCATTTAAAAATGATAACACTAGGAAAATATACATATACAAATAGAAAGATAATGTTTATAATTATAAGGCTTAGTTAGGTGGGAATATTTATTCCACAAATTATTAAGAAAAAAAGAAATACTCATATATTGTGAGTATATGATGAGCCATGTAACCCTTACGTTTTTATCTATTTATTTTTCTTTTTCACTTCAATTTTTTTTTTTTAAAATAAAATAAAATATAGAAAAATCTAAGCATCCAATGTCAATAGTAATTGTCATCAATGCCTAAAGAATGAATAGACGGTCTCCATCACACTCTTAGACTAAATCCTAAACCAATGAGTGATTAGATATATTTTTGATATTGTAGTCCATTATAAACTTTCTTTTTAAAATTTTATATTTTTTGTAAGAAATTTTTATTTTTACATATGCATAAAAAATATCTATTTATTTTTCAAATAAAAAATCTGAAAATAACTATGCATGTGTTTCTAAAGATGCGTGCATTTTTAAGTTTGAAGTTTGAACTCGTACTATAATATACTCTAGGTGTTTTGAAAGTCTACCTTGTAATGGGATATTAGTGTATTATATACTCCAATTGACAAATTTGTCTGACCAAGTAATTATTTGATTAGCATGAAATTGAGTGTAATTGAGGAAAATAACTATACTCTTCAATTTTCAAGTAGGTAAAAAATAATAATATTGATAGTAATTTAGTGTAACAATCGGATGAGTTTTTATGATTAGTCTTTATTTATAATAAAAGAATACTCAATTATGTAGTTATACTTTGTGCAACCAAACATGACATTATGAATTACATTTAAGTACGTTACAAACATATATTATTATAATTACTATATTATGCAATTAGTATTTCAAGAACTACACAATTATATAATTTTTTCAAATATTTCTATATAAAATATAACTCAAGTTCATATATGATACATATACTTTTGAACTCGATATGATATCATAGCCGGATTAATATATCCGCGATTTACAAGTAATGTTTACTCATGGCAACAATTATGTTGAAGTCTTGAAGACAAACAATTATATTCATATTGATAAGTAAGCTTCTGAAGAAGGATCCTACATACGAAGATGATTACAATGAAGTATATATTACATAAGATAAAATACAGGTTCATATGGTACATACATTTTTAAGTTTGATATTTGATAACTCGATTGATAAATATGTGAGTTACGAGGCAAATATTGTTGGAGTGAGGTGATGGTAGCTATAACTCCTAGCAAAGCCACAACCATGATGATTGGCCTCATTAGAGTCCAATTCCATCAATAAATTGAGAAAAAATTCAACATCACAAGGAAGAACCAAAGGACCTTTACTATTGTAACCAAACTCTGATTCAGCTTCATCAAGTAACATCTTGAAGAGGGGATGATTCACATACTCAGTCTTAATCGCGAATCTTTGTTTATCTGATCCAACATAGACAGAGAAACAACCTTGTGTAGACACTCGAAATCTTAATTTTCTAGCTCGTTTTGTTGTCAAGGCATGTTGATTATTTTCTGATGAATTTTTTCGACCAAAAGATTTGCAACGCTCCCATGTTTTGGGAATTATTCCTTTCTTTCCTTTCGAATCCAATTTGTTCAAATCCATGGTTATTTTTCGAAAAACAAAACACGTATTAGATATATAGTATGGTCTATATCTATGGATTTAAGCTAACCTCTATCGTAAGCCAAGTAAAGCTCGACCTTCATCCTTGGCCTCATGGTGTTACTCATGTAGATAAAGTTCACACAAAAAAGAGATATTCATGCAAGAAGATTGTACACAAATTTATCACTGATTCATCGATGGGAAAAATCTTTGTTTAAAAAGGTTGCAAAAGTAAAAGAGGAGATAAAAGGGGATTGGGAAGGAAGTAGTGGAGAATGTATATGTCAAGAAGGATTAAACTCTCTTGGCAAGTTTTTCAATATATGTAGATGTAACACTATATATATACACACGAAGGCCAACAATGGTATAATATAAGATTGAATTATTAGTATTATTTTTTTAAATAAAAATAATAGTAAAAGGGCTATGGTGATGATTGTCAACTCTTGAAGGAATTAATAATCAAAGTTTTCCATTTTATTATTATGATGATTAACCTTAGGATGTCACAAAGAGGCAAATTTGGAATGGGTCATGCCACTTGTTATTTAATTACCATCCAACTGTTTAAAGGATGTTTATGTTTACTTACAATATATTTCTATAAAATGCTCCAAATAATTGAGCCATTATAATGAGAATGTATTTTATGTTAATAAATTAATATGTGATATACAAAATTAACCATAAAATTTGAAGGTCAACCAACTTACCCCACCCCCACCCCTGCCCCACTTTTATCCTCTTTACTTCTTCTTTTTTTTCGAAAAAGAAAAAGAAAAGACTTGGCTGAATTATCACTAGAAAGTTTAATTAAGTAAAAAGCTTGCGAAAAGAAGGAGCTCGAGTTCAGGCTATATGACTAGTGGTGTCTATGGCCCAGAAAGTGATGGCCCACCTAATTCATCTAACATTTTAAGACATACATTCATATTATACATTCACACTTTCAAATAATTACGTATCTTATCAATAATTAAAATTTTCATATCATATATTAAAAAAGATATACCTAGACACATATATTGCACTTAAACAGGGAGAGAGGTGAGCGAGATAATCATGTATTCCACATACGATCGAATCACACTAGATACATGTATATGGTGCAATTCACATATATATGAGATACCAGATACATAAGAGAGTGGCGAACAAGATGGGAGGGAAGCGAGTGATTGCTATATACCCAAATACATGTGAATCAATGTGGATACAGTGTATCTAGAACAAATTACACCTAATTTCTATCCCATGTATCCTTAGATACACGTATCCAGGGATACATGTATCTGGACGCACTAAAATTTGGTAAGATTCGTAATATTGCAAACTAGAGCGTGTCTAAGTAGTTAGCTCCTGAACTAGTGAAATTTTTCCATATTTTAAGAGTTGGACACAAGATAATTTCATATTAGACTAATTTTAGTCACACCTAACATAACCCATTTCTAAAGTAATCTTCAATTAGCCCAATATTAACACAATTCAAGTTCATTTTAAGGATTTACTTTAATTTGGATTAGCTATTTGAGATTTACTTTGATTTTTCTAATGGGTCAGGATTCGGGTCTTAGGATTTTGATCCCAAGTTGAGGTCGAATCTCGGGTCAGGGTCAAAGCTCGAGTCTTGGGTTCTAGGTCAAATCCATGATTATATCTCGAGTTCTGGCTCAAGTTGAGATCTTTAGTACAGGTTGAGGTTGGGTTTCGAATCTCAAGTCATGTTTAGATCTCCAATTTTAGATCAAAATTGAGGCTCAATCTCAAGTCTAGAGGCGTATTCAAAGTGGTCGAATTCGGGTTGGGTCTCAAATCTTAAGTTTTGAGTCAAAGTTAGGTCTTGATTCTCGAATCAAGATCACGTCTCCAAGTCCCAAGTGAGATTCGAGATTGAGCCTCGGGCTACAGTTAGGGTCTGGTCTAGGGTTTTAAGTTTAGGGTCAAAATCAAGGCTCAAGTTCTAAGATAAAGTCAAGTATCAGTTCTTAAGTTGGGGTCGGTTCTCAAGTTAGGGTCATGGGTCAAGGCCGGATCTCAAATTTTGGGTCAAAATTAGGGTCAGGTCACTAGTTTTGGGTCTAATTCTCGGGTCAAGTCAAGTCTCGAGTTAAGGTCAAATCTTGGGTTTATAGTTAGGTCAGGTCTCGGGTTCAAAGTCAAAGTCGAGTCTCGGGTCCCTATCAGGGTGGGGACTCAAGTCTCAGGTTCTTGGTCAAATTAAAGTCGGGGCTTAAGTCTCAGGGACTAGGTTGGGGTTTTGGGTTATGGTCGGGACTTGAGGTCTTAGTCAAAGTTGGGAATCAGGTAGTGGGTTGAGGTTAGGCCTCAGATCCGAGTCAATAAGGTTAGCTCTCAAGTTAATAGGGTCAATTCGAGTCTGGTGTCCCGAGTGTCAAGTTGAAGTCGAGGGGTGAGGCTCACCTCTTGGGTTTATAGTCAAGGTTGGGTTGAGGTCAAGTCTTATGCCTTGGGTCAGGGTTGGATCGGGGGGGGGGGGATCAGGGTTGTGAGTCAAACATACGGGCTCGAGTTTCGATGGATGGTAGGTAGGGGCGGACCTAATTAAGGGGTGGGGTAGGGGAAGGTGGACCATTTGAAAAAAGTGGGTTAAACTAGGCAAGTCGTGACTCATGACCCAATCCATTTTCAGCCCATTTTAGCCCATGTAATATTTGGGATGATATTAAGTCAAGCCATTTTAACTCGATCAATTGCAGCCCGATTCATCTATTTGACACTCTTAAATTGTGACTATTTGAACTGTAACTTACTGGCAGTAAGTGAGTTATGTATCAAACAATCTTTGAAATAACCAATTAACAAGGGTCAGTGTGATGGAGCGCAATATTAGAGATTTTTTTTGAAATTATCCCTTAATTTATATTATATATACAATCGAAAAGAGGCCAAAAATACCCTTAACTTATTGAATATGACTTAGAAATACCTACCTTTATTTTAAAATGTCCTCAAGGTTATCTTTTGACTTAAAAATGCCCCTAAAACTAACCATCGACCAATTGATTAGTTGAGCTTTATAAAAAGCCTTGTGGCAGTATATGATTGGCCCATATATTAACCGAATGTGAATTTTAGATCACCCAACAGCTACACTGCATATAATTCCTATGAAAAGTGTTGAGCAGATCAATGACCATTTTTAAAAAATCTAACTTACGAGCACAAGAGTAATAATGACCATTTTAAAAAAATAAATGGAAATGGACCTTCCAAATTTTCCAACATCTAAAAGCTCAATTTATACTCATTCTGTCCTTATTTACTTGTCCATTTTTAACTTGATATACCTATTAAGAAAATAATAGTTGACATAGTGAGTTTACCATTTTACTCATATTAATTGATAGAATTCCAAAATCAATTTACTCATTAAAGAGGTTTTACTTTTTTCAAAAACAATAATTCTCTAAATAAATTGAAGGTATAATAGATAAAAAAACATTCTCTTTTTTTGATTTGTCAAAAATGATAATTAAAAAGTTTGACAAGTAAAAAGGGACAGAAGACTTCTATTGGAGTGAAAAAAAAAGTTTTCATTGGGTTAAGAGCAAGTTTCATAAGCCTTCTCAAAAGCATTACTATCATTATTTGTACACATATTTTTCCTCATTAGATCAAATCTGTTCCAATCGTTCCATTAATTGGTGTCCATTAGTTTGTATTCGACATTATTTTATTTTTGGTTTAAAAATTCCTTTGTTTGTGTAATATAACAATGATTTAGGGGCGGAGCCAAGGAGAAGGGGTTTGTTCAAACTCTTATCAATAGAAAATTATACCATTTATATATGAGTATAATTATATTTTATACATTTATAATAATTATTGAATTTTCTTAAACTTCTTTATGTGTTTACTTCTTTGTATTTTGAATTTACTTGATAAAAATCCTGATTTCGTATTAATAGTGTCAACATGAACATCTCATTTTCTAAAGAAGCTTCTACCGATTTTATTCTCAGTATAATTTGAATCTTGACAAATGGGGCACATAACACATTAGCATTTCATATAGACGAAGAGACCATTTTGTAGTCCACTTAAAATTGTTATTCTGTGTCAAAAATGAAAGTAAAATAAAGTGGGTGATATATTTCCTTTTAGCTCTAATATAGGGAAAATTGTATGAAATAGCAAATTATTAATTCAATTTAAATATTATAGCATAGTTTCTTTTATTTGTAATTCGTAGCAAACATTTCATGTTTTTTGCCATTCCATTTGTATACCGAAATATGCAAATAGACCGAAATGTACAAATGCGGGACCCATTTGTATACCGAAATATACAAATGCAGGACCCATTTGTATACCGAAATATTAAAAGACTTGATTTGTCTTCTAATAATTTTTTAGGATCGCTCATTTCACCTAAATTTGGTGAGTTTTCTAGTTTGACGCATCTTGATTTGTCGCATTCAGGTTTTAGATTCGGACCTCACAATTTTGAACTTCTTCTTAAGAACTTAACCCAATTAAGAGAGCTTGACCTTTACGGTGTGAGCATCTCATCCACCTTTCCTTTGAATTTCTCTTCTTATTTAACAACTCTACGACTCAGTGACACACAATTATGGGGGATACTGACCGAAAGTGTTTTTCACCTTTCCAACTTGGAAACACTTGATTTATCATACAATTCCCAACTCACAATTAGGTTTCCCACGACCAAATGGAATAGCAGTACATCTCTCATGTACTTATCTCTACCTGAAGTAAGTTTTATTGGTAAGATACCCGAATCATTTAGCTATCTAACTTCATTGCATTACTTGGATATGAGATCTTGTAAACCTCTTTGGAATCTCTCCCACATACAAAGTTTGAACCTCAGAAATAACCATCTTGAAGGACCAATTTCCCAATTCTTCAAATTTGGAAACCTCAAGCTGTTATCACTAGGAATTAACGACTTTGATGGCCAACTTGATTTTTTATCCTCCAACAGAAGTTGGACTCAACTTGAAGTGTTCGAAGTTTCTTCCAATTCCTTCCAATGTAAGTGGTCTGCAAAGCCTACAATCATTCTTCTTGTCATCAAACCACTTGAATGGGACTATACCATCATGGATATTCTCCCTTCCTTCACTAGATGAATTATACTTGAATGATAACTATTTCAGTGGATAAATTCAGGAGTTCAAGTCCAAAACATTGTGGGACGTTACTCTAAAACAAAATCAGTTGCAAGGTCTTATCTTCTCCTTTCGAAAAATAATCTTAGTGGACAGATTGCTTCAGCTATCTGCAGTCTAAAAGCCTTGACAGTGCTAGATCTTGGAAGTAATAATTTGAAGGGAACAATCCCACGATGTTTTGGTGAGATGAGTGGACATTGGGTTTTTGATCTAGGCAACAACAGTCTTAGTGGGGCAATTAATACAATATTTAGTATAGGAAACATGCTCAGAGTCATTAAATTGCACGGGAATAAGCTAGAGGGGGAAGTCCCACGATCTTTGGTCAATTGCAAGAGTTTGGAATTTCTAGATTTAGGTAACAATGAGTTGAGTGACACATTTCCAAAATGGTTAGGAACTCTACCGAATTTGAAGATTTTAAGTTTGAGATCAAATAAGTTCCACGGGCCCATTAAAACTTCAAGGGCTGGAAACTTGTTTGTACATCTTCGAATAATTGATCTATCATCCAATGGATTTAGTGGGAATTTACCTATGAGCCTTTTTGAGAATTTGAAAGCTATGAAGATAATTGATGAGATCACGGAAATCCCACAGTATGTGGGAGAAGACTTGTATTATTATTATCATTTTTCTGAAACAATTACAACAAAGGGGTTGGATCTTGAATTTCGTGGAGTTTTGACTACAAACATAGTTATCAATCTCTCGAAGAATAGATTTGAAGGTTGTATTCCAAGTTCCATTGGAGATCTCATTGCACTTCGTACTTTGAATTTATCTCATAATGGCTTGGAGGGTGTCATACCAACATCGCTGCAATACTTATCTGTACTTGAATCATTAGATCTCTCATTCAACAAAATAAGCGGAGAAATTCCACAACAACTTGCATCCCTCACATTTCTTGCAGTCTTAAATCTCTCTCACAATCATATTGTTGGATGCATCCCTAGAAGAAAACAATTTGATGCGTTTGAGAATAGTTCATACCAAGGGAATGATGAGTTACGTGGATTGCCACTGTCAAAAGATTGTGGCGATGATGAAGGGGTACCACAAGCAACAACTCCATTTAGGCTAGATCAAGGAGACGAAAGAGACTCAACAATGATCAGTTGGCAAGCGGTTCTCATGGGTTATGGTTGCGGTCTAATTATTGGATTATCCGTAATATACATAATGTTATCAACTCAAAATCCAGCATGGTTTTCGAGGATGGTTGAAGAATTGGACCACAAGATTATTACGAGAATGAAAAAACACAAGAAAAGATATTAGTGTGCAACCTAGCCAGGTATTCAACTTGATCTTTATCCTTCATAAGATTATTTTGTATATCTCAATGTATTATATATCCACCTCCTTCATCCTTAAAATTCTTGACTTTGATTCTTCATTTTTTAAAATGGCAGGATTCGAGCCTAATATGTTGTTCGTGATGCAAATATAAGCTTTTATTTTTCACATTTTGTGATGTATCTAAGTATTTATCGCCCTATGAATAAAGACATGAGCTTTCTTCCTTTGAGCTTCGGCCAGAATTTTTAGAGCGTTTTTAAATAGAGATTGTTAGCTTGAGTTCAGCCTAATAATTAGTTGAGTAAGTAGGCTCAACCACAAAGTCAGTTCATAAACTTATGAAGTTATTATCTTTATCTTTTTCGTAATTACATAAAGTAATTTCAATGTGAAAGATATAATATGACCATTTATTTCAGGAATATATGATATATTTTCTGAATCACTATGGTTATTTACAGAGGAGCACGATGCTCAATCGATCGAGAAATAATTAAGAAAATAAAAGTAGGAGATGTAAAATCAGCAAAACATCATTCCACATCATTTGTCAAAAGTAAACCTTTGGAACTGACAATATAGACTATAACCAATATCATTATGTGGCTAAAATAGAATTTCTACGGACAAAATTCATCATCTACTATATATACGTAAAGAAAAATAAAGACCTTGCATATAAAATGTAATTTTTTGGTAAAAGGGTTCGGAGGAACTCCTTCGTCCTTCTAGGTCTGCCCCGGTACCAATCATCTTTCTTTTTTATAATGATAATTGCTCCATATATAACAATGATAATGAATTAAATGATTATACTAGATAAAATTTACTTTTTTATAATGAATTAAATGACTATACTAGATAAAATTTGCTTTGTGGAGGGGTGGTTTTAAACTTTACTTTGCACCATGAGGTCTCAAGTTCAAAATTATTCAATCCCTTATTTTATTCAATAGTAAAATATATGTCATATCTCAAGGTATATGTATACATATATGTATATACATATTTTTTCAAAGTTAACGAGTGCAAGTGCAATGGAACACGTGGATCCGTCTCTGATTATTAGGTTCTTGATGTATTTCTTTATATAACCAATTAGAGGCGAATCTGAAATTTGAAGTTTATGAGTTCCTAGAACTACCTCAAGTTAACACTGTGGATCCACCCTTGTATCCAAATAAACTACTTCTTGTCAAACGAGAGTTGCTCCTGAAGCCTTAAAATTTCAACAATATCAACTTAACCTTTAGGAGTTCAGTTTGAGCTTCGTATACTAGCTCCGCCTTTATATATGGATGGTGTGAAATGTAATTTTGAGTTTCTGTTATTTAAAAACATTCATTTAGCAATAGTTAGATGGATATTTCCAACTTCGGTAAAAAAAATCGTTTTTTGAGAAAGCCGCTAGCAACCACGGGTGTGGCCTATTAAGTAAGTGTTAAGATATTCACTTAATATTCGAACCCTTTTATCAGAAAAATTACATTTTACATGCAAGATCTTTATTTTTATTTATGTGTATATGGTAGATAATGAATTTCCTCAATAGAAATTCGGCTTTTGGCCACATAGTGATATTGGTAATTATATGCTAACAAATATGTACACATTAAAAGGATAAAATATTGATCAACATTTTCTATTGGAGGTTTGTGTTTATAAATACAAATTAGTTATGGACACGTGCATTGCACGTGTATTCATATTATTATTATTTTTAAAATGACATGAATATTAGTAAAACATACCTGTGTAAGTTTTCCCCAAATTGAAAGTGAAAATACAATTTTCCATGTGAAAATATATGTTTCAACAATATAAAGCAATTGCAAAAGACGCTATAATGTTACTCGAGAACAACATACCTCAAGTAGTATATAGAATAATCTTGTTGATTTATGTTACTAAAATCCATACAAAATGAAGCTTAATTATTCCATTCTCATAATATTTTTTACATTGTTTTAATTTGAGGAGTAGTTTTTAGTATTAATAATTAAGGGTCGAAAGAATTCATAAAGAAACAATCAAAATGTCCAAAATTATCATCACACCAACCATTTGAGTTTTAACACTACGAAAAACTACCTTTAATATAAAATGCGTATGTTTAAGAAAAATTAAGCTTTAGTGTCACACAAATGTAAGTGTAACTCTCATTTTTATTTGAAAGTTAAATTGCATATAGTATAAATAGTAGAAAAATAAAAAATGAAATGAAAAGGGTGAAAATGAACAATATATGTATGTGTTCACAACACCATGTAAGATAAACGATAAAGCAACACAATTAAAATCTTTCATCAAAGTAATAATCTTTTAGCAATCTTTATTTAATTAAATTAACTTGTATTTAAACAATTGACAACAAAGATATATGAACATATTATTACATAAATTATTCAAATATTATCAAACTCATTATGTATTAATAGAAGTTTTTTCAAATGAGTGATACTTGCAAGAATAATAATACAAATACAAAATAATTATCCCACAACAATGCAAAATGATATATGAATTACATAAAAATATGGGTTGCATACCAAATTTAATTTGAAAACCCATACATTGACTTCAAAATGAAAAAAAAAAAAAACTCAAATCATGTGCTGATAAAAAAAAGATCTCATCTCTTCTACTTATAAGTTGAATTGTTCTATTGTAAGGGAACATTAATAGATGATAGAAAAGAAAAAAATTGGATGATTTGTGGCTAGAATTTACTGATATTTATAGTGATATTTGATTGTTTTTCACCTATCAAATTTCATTAATGAGGCACATTGAATCATGATACATAAATTTAATTTTTGATTTCAAAATTAAAAGAGTCGCCAAATTGGAAGAGTTTCATACATTGTGTTGTCTTCTACTTTTTTTGAATTTAACCTAATCAATTATAATTATAATATCATAACTAAAAAATTAAAGTGTTGTTAGACTTCATATTCTACCATTATGTGATTAAAATATTAGTATTTGATATATGAATTAATCATATTTAGATTTAGTAGAGGGGCAAAATGGTAATCTAACTTTGAAGGTTGGAGCTTCCCATTTTTAATAATAATATGATATGATATGATACTCCCTTTTTATATGTCATCCTTACTATAAATAGTTGGTCCATAATACTCCCTCTGTCCCTAATTACTTGTCCACTTTTCCTTTTATAGTTATCCCTAATTACTTGTCCATTTTCACAAATCAAGAAAGAACATTTTTTTTTACCTATTATACCCTTAATTAAATGACTAATTACTTTGAAAAATGCAGAACTTTTCATGCACTTCATAATTAATAAGAGTAAAATGGTAAACTCACTATGTCATTAATTGATTTCTTAATAGGTGTGCCAATTCAAAAGTAGACAAGTAATTAGGGACAGAGGGAGTACTTGTCATATCATAAAATCAATGCATAAATTACAATATTCTTCTTATTTTACCCTTGTGAGTTATTAGCTTTGAAAATATACATTTGACCAACATAGAAAAGTTAAGTAAATAATTCATGTTCATTGGTTAAATTAATTCATATCCATTGATTGAAAACTTGAGTTCAATAAACATTAAATTAGGGTAGAATAGTAAACTTATTTAGTTTCTTAATGCACATAAAATCTAAAATGGTGACATATAAATAGAAACAGAGGGAGTATGATGATGATATGATATGGTGATGATATATAGATCGGTAAAACATGTTTGATTAATCATTACAAAACGTGTTTTTAAGCATTCCATTTTTTTTTAATAATTCACATTAATATTTTGAGATAATTTCAAAGACATCCCCTAACATTTCACTCTATACATTAACTTTCCTTGTGGTTTACAATATTTCAATTACCTCCTTTATTTTGATTTTTTTTATACAATTTTTTTAACCTATTTTTCATTTAATGTAAAGGAAATAGAGCTTGGAAAATATACTCTTTTTATTATTATATTCTTTCAATTAATTACTTCTATCCAAGTATTTAGCAAATTCCTAAAAGGGCAATTATCCTAAAACAATATTGATCTAATTATTTTTTGTGGAATCAATCTTTATTATCACTAGAGTTTGGAGAATTAGGAGATATCCCAAATCTCATTCTCATCTACCCAACGTCTGCAAATAAGCCGCTGCATTAACAAAAGCCTTCATTTATGCTACAATAATCCCAGAGGTTCATAAACCAAAAAAACAAATCTATTTTATGAAAATTATCTATAGGAATAGCTTCTTTTTAAATTTCATTTAATTTTTAAAGAATTTATTAGGCGTGATATTTCTTATAGAAATAATTACTTGAAAGAATTTAATATTAGAAAAGGGCAGATTTGTCAAACTACATTTTATTTATATTAATGAAAACAAGTAAGGTCTATATAAGGGAGGTAAGTATAGACGTCTCCGCGTTGATCTTGAAGACTCTATTAGACTTGGCTTGTACATACACGAGACCCATGAACCTGGGGCTCTAATACCATTTTTTCACGACCCAAAAATAGATGTGATGTCACTCTTTTTATCCCACCAAGACAAGTCAGCCTAAAACTCAAATATACGATCAATGCGAAAGTAAAGCGAGAATAAAAGTCTAATAGTATAAAATAATCTGGAAATTCATAATTACCTTAAATATACCCCAAAACTTAGTTGTCACGTGTATAAGCCTATAATGTATTACAATATATATGAAAGAAATAAAAAAGTCTCAAATGATGTTGTCTCTAAAGTAGGACAAAATCATAAATAGGAGTGAAAAGGTCTGCTAAGATAACAATCAGTTACCTCACAAATCTCCATAGGAAGCCTTAGACAAGAAGATAAGAGAGAGTATCATGAAGATCCGAGCTCATAACCTACACAAATGTAGAATCAAGGGGTGAGCACCAAACTACACAGTACTCAACAAGTGAACTCTTAAATACAAGTTAAGACTATAGAATACGGGTAATCCTACCACCCCAACCGAACCTCCACAACTATAACCTGGACCAGCCCAATGTTTACATCCCTACTCTATTCAAATAAGGAGAAACATCGTGGTGACTCAAAAATGAACAATTAACTCAATTTTAAAAGAATTTTAAGAATAAACAATTTTTAAAGGAATCGCCACCTAATTTTAGGAAAATTAGGAAACCAATTAAATGATCTACGAAACCAAGAGATTCTAGGTAAGAGGTTCAAGTTATTTCAAAGGGAAGGTGCTAGGCATCCTTCGAAATCCACAACTGTGGGTCCCAACTGAATTCATTTTTTCAAATTGAGGAGGAGATAAAGTAGTATACGAGTATAACAAACATGCAATATACACAAGTAATAAAATAAAACAATAATATAATAAACGGCCTAAGGTTTGCCTAACATCGATAATATACACAATAACGAATAAAAATATAACATTTCGATTTGTTTCAATGGGAAGCAACTCCGGGTACCTATAAAGACACTTAGGAAAAGTATTAGCACTAAATAAATATGACTAAAAATAAAATGAATTAAATAATAACTTAAAAATAAACATCCGTCTTATTAATATGGAAGATCTTAGAAATCGACGGTAATTTCTTCATTGGCCAATTTTAAATATTCTTTCTAATATCGGTTAAAGACACCAACCATCAATAAAGAAAGCAAAAATAAATAGTTGCAAAGCCAATAAACAATTAAGAATTTAACGTTCTTTTATATTGCCTTAAATTTCAACTCCCAAATCTGTTATCAAAAAGAGTAAAAAAAAAAATCAGAACTAAGAAATAAATAAATAAATAAATAATATAAACTCTAAGGAAGTGAGCACCAAAATATACTCCCTCCGTCCCCTTTTATGTGGCAACATTTGACTGGGCACGGAGTTCAAAAAATAAATGAAGATTTTGAAATGTTTATCAAATTGCCCTTTAAAAAGTAGACTCATTTTTCTCTCTCCTCATAAATATATTGGAGTATTATCTTTAAGATTAAGTGGGACCAACAAGGGTAAAAAAAGAATTATACCTTTAAATATTTACCATATAAGAAAATGTGACATTATTTTTGGGAATGACCAAAAAGGAAATGGTGCTACATAAAATGGGACGGAGAGAGTAAAATAATAATGGAAAGTTGAATAATTGGAAATTACAACATCGCTGGAATCATTTCAAAGTGCAAAATAACAACAACAAAAAAATTAATAACAAAGCAACAATCAATTAAACTAACACAAAAATAATAATAATAGACATCACAAATATAAACAAACGGAGAAAAAGAAAGTAAAGAAAACAATTACTAAATAAAGGCAAAACACTTAATAATTGGCACTCACAATCAACATACCGTTAACTCCAACTTAAAACACTACATGAAAACAAATGCATAAATTTAATTATAATAAAACATTCGATAAAATAATAAAGGAAATGAGACATAATAATTAATAAAAATACATAGAGAAAAATACTACAGCACCATAAAAACATAAAATAAAATCAAGTTAAATGTGTAAAGAATTAAAACGCAAAGAACAAAGAATGGCAATATCACTGTCGGAGTTGCAAACCTCTATCAGCAAATGTCGAGATTACGACCGGAGGAAGACGGAGATACCGGGGCGGAGTTCATTAAGAGTTGTTGTTGTTAGTGTTTGTTGCTCCTTTCTGAAATTTGCCGGAAGTCATAGATCTAGACTTATGCATAACCAAAGTATTAGAGCCCTCCATGAATGGAGGAAAGAGGAAGAACCAGAGAACCGAAAACGGTGTCGTGGTTGCTCTGTTCGTAGCCGGATAGAAGGAAATGGGGTTGAGGTCCCGTTTGTTCGTTGTTTAGTTGGGTTTTGGTGGTTGTTTCAGCTGCTGTTTCGTCGCAACTACAAGGGAAGAGGAGGAAGAATGGCTTGGGTGGTTTGGTTTGCTGTTTTGGTGGGTTTTTGGTGGCCGTTTCCGGTGGAGGAACGGTGGTTGTTTGTTGGCAGCTCTGGCGTTGGTGGTCAGACCTTGGTTGTTTGTGGTTTTAGGTGGCTTGGTTGCCGGAAAAGAGAAATGAGAAAGAGGAAGTTCGGCCAGTGGGGTTTGTTTGGTGGTGACTGGTCGGAGCTCCGGCGTATCGCCGGAGAAGGAGGATGAACAGTAAAAAAGGAATAAAGTAAAAACTCTAAAAAATTGAACCCCAAATTCTAAAATTTATTCCACCACCCCCTTTATTTTTTAATCTAATCAAAACTTATATAAGAAATGATTTTACAATGGACTCAAATTGTGGGCTTGGGATTGTGGCCCAAAATTATCAATCAATCTGTGTATGCAAATTTTATCCGTATTTGAATAAATTTCTAGACTGTGCAAAAATATGAAAATGAATATTAGCAAATGTAACAAATAAAATGAATATTAAAAAAAATATAATGAACGCAACTAATGACATATAAAAAATGCAATTTTAAAATTAACTGATAAAAAATCTTAAATTTGATAAATCAGGATAGTTATCGATAAATTTATTTAAAATTATAAAAAAATTATTTTGAACTATTACATAAATAAAACTTAAAAATTACGAATTTTGAAAATGTTAGGCCAAAATCGGGTGTCAACACCCAACAGTTCATAATTTCATAGCACACAACTTAATTACAACATTCCAACGATTACAGATCAGAAATACACAGGATCAAGTTCATCATATACAAGTTCCACTGAAAGGCACTCACAAGTTCACAAATGATAAATATATGCAATGCAATGTTAACTATAGTGATGCATGTCTGACCTAATGATATACACATGTTGTTTCTCAGTCTGAGAACAATGGGGGACATATATGTCCATGCATCTGTCACGGCGTGTGACACAACCCTCGATAATAAAATTTGTTGTGGAGTGCAACACGTCCCTCGATAATAGAATCCTTCGCGGCGTGTGACACATCCCTCGAATCATAATATCCATCGCGACGCGGTACATCCTCTTTAATTTCTTATTCTTCCTCAATTCACAACACTTTTCACAACTACGTCTCCGAACCAATGCAAATAACATGTTAACATAAATAATGAGGAGATGACCATTTCCATAACAATGCACAGAAATGAACATCCATTACCACTGCACCAAAGGCCAGATCCCTCCGGGGGCTAGTTTACAGCTATCAAAAGATAATTTCCCTCCCCTTCCAAGCACTAGTACTGATTCCATAATCCCTAATCTGCTTCTTGAGAAATCTTATGTTGATTCTATGACTGTGAAAGAGGAGAAAAATTCACATGATCATGAATCCTTACGAAGGGATATTAGTTTGGTAGGGGGAATTCCTCAAATAAAATGGACGGAGGAAGAAGTAGAAAGAATGAACCACATTGAAGACCTCCAATATGCAGTGATTGGGGAGTTCACATATGAGTGGTCTGATCAGTGTTCAGGGAAGAGTGAAGCGGAAAAAAGCGATAAGGCCCTACTTCACGTTTTAAGCGAAGCGTGAAGCGAAGTGCTCGCTTCATTGAAGTGAAGCGTAAATTAAAAGAAAAGAGACCAAAATAAATAAAGACAATATATATAACCAAAATTTCAAATTAAATTTCAAAAATTAGACATCACAAATCCTCCATATAACATAACATAAGCAAAATCAAAGTTATATGCATGGTTCAACATCTAATTTTTTAATTCTACAATTCTTCTACTACAAGATTATCAAAATCTTGTATTCCTCCATTATCATTATACTGCTCATCATCTTCTTCAAGTCCATCACTATCTCTTTCAACTTCATCCACTAGGAATAGACTTGTAGCTACTTCTTTTCCCCTCCTATGTGAGCTTGAAGTATTTCCTCTTAAATCATAACGGTTCTCCTCAACCCCACTTGCCTCCCCAACAACACCCCAAGTGAAGTCAGAATCTCCCTAAAAAATTTCTTCATCTTCAGCATTCTCAACTCCAGTAAGCCATTCATTGGCATCGTCAATATTGTCCAAACGAATCGGATCAATCACATTGCGAGCACAGTAACGACGCCTCAATGTTCTATTGTATTTTATGAACACTAGGTCATTAAGGCGCTTGAGGGTTAGTCTATTCCTTTTCTTGGTATGAAGCTGCAAATAAATTAGGGCAGGTAATTAGTAAGAGATAAGATAATTAAGATAACTTAGTTATCTCAATATAATAAATCTTTTCTTTATCTTACATGTTCAAACACACTCCAATTTCTTTCACACCCCGATGAGCTACAAGTTAGACTTAGAACTTTGATGGCGAACTTTTGTAATTCTGGAGTTTCTAAGCCATACAACCACTACCATTCAACTATTCAAGTAGAACAACTCAAAATTTAGCAAGTCTAGTGAAATAATTTAAAAGCTAAAGCTAGAGTGAAACATAAAAACACTCATTCACCTGGTGACTTCTTAGTTCTTTGTCTAATAGCCGTTTGTAATCCAAAAAGTCCATCAGCACTCCTATAAGTGCTTATCTCATCTGTTATGGAATCTTGGACGTCTTCATCGACAACTAACTTAGCAACACATTTATGAAATCCCTTCCACACTTCTTTAGTCAGTAAATTATTTTCTACATTATCATAAAAAAGTGATGGGTTCAAAATATTCCCAGCTGCATGCAAATGTTGGTGAAGTTGAGTATTCCACCTTTTATCAATTATCTCAAAAACTTTTGCATATTTATACTCATCAGTAAATGCTTTTTGAATAGCTCCCTTAGCCCTATCCATTGCTTCATAAATGTACCCCATCGGTGGTTTTTGCTCCCCATCCACCAAACGAAATACCTTAATCAATGGACCACCAACATTGAGAGCATGCACAACATGATTCCAAAAGGTATAAGAAAGCATTATGCGTGAAACTTCTTTTCCTGTCACTTCTTTTGCAAATTTACTAGTGTTCCATTTTTCTTAAATGAACAAGCTTCTTAAATTGGCCTTTTGTGTATACATGCTATGCAAGGTCAAGAAAGCAGTAGCAAATCTAGTCTTGCCAGGTTTCACCAAAAAATTTTGTTTTGTGAATTTCCTCATCATATTCAATAATAAAGGCCTTTGAACAATGTAGGAATGTACCCTAACTGCCTTAGTGAAAACATCTATGAAGGGTCTTTCCTTGAAAATTTCCCCAAAGATCAAATTTATGCAATGGGCTGCACATGGAGTCCAATATATGTGCGGGAACACTCCTTTCAACATATCACCCGCTTTAACATTTTTAGTTGCATTATCTGTAACAACTTGAACAACATTTTCTGCTCCAATCTTCTCTATTGTGTTCTGAAATAAGGAGAACATTTTGATTGAATCAGTAGACGAGTCACTCGCATCAATGGATTCAAGAAATAAGCTTCCTTTTGGAGAATTCACCATTGATGATCATTTTTCCCATTCTTGTCGTCCACTTATCCATCATAATGGAACATCCAAACTTGTTCCATTCTACTCTATGTTCTTCCACAATTTTTTGTGTCTTTTCCACTTCTTTGGCTAGACAACTGACACTAACTTCGTGATAAGTGGGAGGCTTCATTCCTGGACCATATTGCCCTACGGCCTCAATGAAGGCTTCAAAAGTGTCGGTATAATTGACACAATTGAAGGGGAGCCCTGCATCATACACCCACCGTGAAAAGGCTGCAACTGCGCGTTCCCTTAAAATTCCCTTGGCAACATCCTGCAAACTTCTTTTTACCATTTTTCCCTGCATCATCTCCTGGCTTTTGTGGAAAATAACAATCTAAAGGACCTTTTCTACTGGTTGATCCGCAACTTGAAGAGATTGTTGCATTCATTGCTCGTTTTTGTGACTTTGTATGAAGTGATAAATCAACAACTTCATCTTCCTCCATTTCTTCGTCGTCATCATCATCAAGATTCGTCACATCCGGTTGATGTAACATTTGACGTTTTAGATCCTTTTTTCCCTCAACATAATTTCTAATTTCTTCCCTCACAACATCCGGGCATTTTGAACACCGTACGACATTCTTAGAAGTACCCATAAGATGTTCCTTGTGACGAAAAATTCCACCTTTAGATTGCTTGTTACAAAATGCACATTCAACTGTAGATCGATCGATCTCACTAACTTTTTTTCCATATTTCCAGGCTGGATCAGTCATTATTTTTTATCTTTCTGTTAAGTTTGAAGAAAAAACAAATATTATATTCTAGTCACTGTAGCAATGTATAATAATCAGACTCACTGTTAAGAAAAAAATCAGCAAGAAGTCCATTTAAAAAAATAAAAAATCATTGTTGCAACAAATTATATTGTTAAGAAATAAATCAACAATATAATCAGTTAATAAATGATTCACTTTTGATATAGAGTAGAAACAGAGCAGCAGTGCAGCAAAACAGAGCAGGACGAAAAAGAAGAAGAAGAAGGAGAAGGAGAAGTCTAAGTCAGCCAGAAAACAGAGCAAAAAAGAGAGTATAAAAAAAAATAGAAAATCCTAGGTCCATGGAAAAGCAGAAGAAAAAAGATGCAGAAGAAGAAAGAACAAAGAAGAAGAAGAAGAAGAAGAAGAAGAAAGAAAGAGAAATTACCTGAGGAAGAATGCGTGAAAACCCTAGAGGAGTAGTCAAACTAAATTGGGTCTCTTTAAATAAAAGGACACTGCTCTTTTTTTTTACTTTTCATCGATCTTTTAAGACCTAAAAAATTAAGCGTCGCTTCTTGGGCTTCGGCCCGCTTCCTCGCTTCAGCGCTTCATCCTTTGAAGCAGTCACTTCTTTTCAGCCTCATCGCTTCTAGTCTATAAAGCGTAGAAGGCTCACATCACTTCGCTTCATCGCTTAAAGCGATGAAGCGCTCGCTTTCCTGAACACTGGGTCTGATCTTGAAGAATTAAGGAAAATCATTCCTAGCCAATGTAAGGTGAAATGAGGGTGTCAGATTGGCTTATTTCGGAGTAAACACATTCTTATTCGTTTGGCCCTACATGAAGATTTTTTTAACCTTTCCTCTAAGGGAGCTTTCTATATCACGTCTAAGGATGGGTACTCGTATCTAATGCGTACTCTGATCTATGACTCTAGATTTAGGGTTAATGAAGAAACATCAATGGACATGGCATGAATATCTTTTCCAAACTTATTACCCACGTTCTTTGTCAAATAGTGTCTTTTCTCCCTAGCATCGACAGTAGGAAAATCTATTCATGTAGATCAAGCAACTATAAACAAGACAAGGTCTAGTTGTGCATGTGTGAAGGTGTTGGTAGATCTTAAAGGTTCTTTTCCTAAAGTTGTACAAATGAACATAGAGAATGTGGAGACGGGAGAAATAAGGACTAATATGATTGCAATTCAGTATGATTATGTCCCTAAATATTGTGTTGAATGCAAGATTCAAGGGCATAACGAAAGAGAATTGTGAAGTGATCAATTACAGGAGTATTGGAGAGAAAAATACGCAACAGATGCAGGACAAAGCACAATTCAAACAAGCGCCGCAAGCTGCAAAGGGTCAAAAACTTCAAAAAGGAGGAGCCAGAATACTTTCAAGTGGGAAAGTAGTAGGGGACCCTGGTAACTGGAAGGTGGTGAGGGATAAAAGGGGAAAAACAAATATCTCACCTCAGTTAACCACCGTGGTGGAGAACAAATTTGAGGCTCTTGCATAAGATGAGAACACAATGACATGCACCAGTACTTCAAACACTAATGTTATAGAAAATAATTATACAAGGGATAAAGGGAACCCATCTCAAGATAAAAGGGTAGATGATATAAGTTCAACCAAGGAGTGGTCACAAAAGCATTCGGGTAAAGATAAGGTGATGATCAACAGTCTGCTACTCATACAATTAGTGGCTCTGCAAAGAGCGATGGTAATGAGTCTACTCAGATAAGCAAGGAGCCTACATTAGATGAGCAAGAAGTAAAGTAAAGAGCAATGGTGACAAATCACATAACGTTAAAAGACGGGGAGAATAGATTGGACATGAATAAATGTAATGAGAAGCATAGAAATCAGAAAGAAGAAGAAATGCAAATTGTAGATTTAGCTACGACTTCTTCCGATTTGAATGTTAAAAGTCCAGAGAAGCATTGAGAGATACATACTATTGATGATGAGCAAAATAAAGACATGGATAGTGTAGTGATATCATGTGATTCTCCAGATAAGAATTACAATAGTCTAGAGAAACATGGTATAGAGCATAATAGTACTGAACAACAACATGAATCCAATATGACTAAATTCTCCAAAAGTGTCAATAGTGAGAATATAACAGTTGCAGTTTAGGGTAGCAGCAGTAGTACAACTATTACAATGAGGAAAAATCATGAAATTGTGATGGGTGATAATATGGCAGTAGTGGTAGTACCCACAACATTGCAGTCTGATGAATACCAAGTAGTGAGGGTCCATTCTGATTCACCAAGGATGCAAATTCAGAGCCAGAGGATCTAGCAGAGATTAAGGGGATTGATTGTGCTACAGTTTTAGAATTAAATGAAGAGCAGATTTATAATGATGTAGATATTTCTCCAAGGGTAATGAAGTCTGTTAAGTCAGCTAGAAATGGCATGAAACAAGGTGATAGGGAATCAGCCCAACCTCTTCGAGTCCAACCAAGAAGACAGGTTATATCCCAATATTCAAAATATAAATGAAGGCTCTAATATGGAATATTAGATCAGTCAGGTCTCAACATGCATTTCAAAGAGTACAAATGTTACATAACTTTCACAAGTTCGCATTAGTTGCTCTTTTGGAGCCTTTTCAGCCTGTTACATGCATCAATAGATATAAAAGGAGACTAAGAATGTTTATGGTAACTCATAACAACAATGGAAAGATATGGGTGTTCACTAATCATGGCTATGATGTTACAGTAGTGAATAACACAGAACAACAACTCACTGTTCTGTTGATAGATCATAATTCAACACTTAACTTTTATGCAACTTTTGTATATGCTAAGTGTGATAGTACCCAAAGACTGGAGTTTTGGAATGATTTATATCAACTATTTGGTGGAATGGATCAACCATGGTTAATTGGAGGTGACTTCAATGTTGTACTCAGTAGGTAAGAAAAGATAGGGGGTCTACCTATTGTGGCTGCTGATTATGAAGACTTGAAGACTTGTATAGAGTCTTGTGATCTTTCCCAAGTGCAATTTAAGGGAAGTCCATTTACCTGGTGGAATGGTAGGTCCGACAATAATAGTATTTTTGAGAGGTTGGACAGAATTGTGGTAAACAGTGACTTTCAGAACATGTTTTCTCATTTGGAGGTTGAACATTTGTCAAGAAAAGGATCTGATCATGCCCCCATGCTTCTTTCTTGTAAAGACAGAATTAACAGTAAAAGGAAACCTTTTAAATTTCTAAAATTTTGGACAGAGCATGAAACTTTCAAAGATTCTATCAAGTTTGCTGGGATATTGTAGGTTCAGACATCATAAGAATGGTGTGGGAGTTCTTTGCTGGTAACACTCTTTCAAAATCTATTACACATACTAATTTGGTCCTCATACCTAAGAAGGATAATGTCCAATCCTTCTCAGATATAAGACCTATTAGTTTCAGTAATTTTGTTAAAAAGATTCTTTCTAGAATCATTCATGATAAACTTGAGAATATTCTCCCTAATTTGATCTCTTCTAATCAGTCCGATTTTGTCAAAGGGAGAAGTATTATTGAAAATGTCCTCCTAGCTCAGGAGTTGATAACAGACATCACCAAGAGAGGACATCCTGATAATGTTGTCATGAAGCTAGACATGGCTAAAGCATATAATAGAGTATCATGGTTTTTCCTTATGAAGGTTCTAAGGAAGATGGGTTTCTCTAACAGATTTGTAAATATGGTTTGGAGGCTAATTTCTAATAATTACTACTCAGTATTGTTGAATGGCCAGCCTTATGGATTTTTCACTCTACTAGGGGAGTGAAGCAGGGAGATCTTCTATCGCCAACCCTTTTTATTTTATCAACAGAGGTTCTATCCAGAGCTCTTAATTCCTTATTTGATGATCCTCAATTTGTAGGATATGGGATGCCTAAGTGGAGTAGTAATCTTAATCATTTAGCATACGCAGATGATACAATTATTTTCTCTTCATCTCATGAATATTCTTTGGAGAAAATCATGAATGCCTTGCAGGACTATGAGAGGCAATTTGGTCAAAAGGTGAACAAAGAGAAGAGTTTTTACTATTTGCACCAGAATGTAGCTGTTGGGATTTCATCTCATGTGGAACAATGTACAGGAATGAGTAAAGACTTTTTTCCTATGAAGTATTTAGGTTGTCCTATCACATACTCGAGGAAAAGGAAAGAACACTATACAGAGTTGTTTGATAGAATAAGAGGGAAACTACAAGCATGGAAAGGAAATATTCTCTCATTTGGTAGTAAAGAAGTTCTTCTTACTAGTGTTCTTCAAAGTATCCCCATTTATGTTCTCTCTGCTATCACTCCTCCTAAATGTGTTATTAAAGAATTGCATAAGATATTTGATAAATTTTTCTGGAGTAATAAGAAATCTGCTAGAAGTAAGCATTGGGCTAAAGGGGTTAACGTTTGTTTGCCAAAACAAGAAGGAGGACTAGGATTCAGATCTATGTTTGATGCTTCTAAGGCCATGTATGCTAAACTGTGGTGGAGATTTAGGACTCAAAATTATTTATGGTCTAACTTCTTATGAAAAAAATATTGTAAAAAACAAATCCCTTCTTTGGTACAATGTAAAGGGGGTTCTCAGGTCTGGAAACACATGTTGGAGAATAGAAAGGATTTAGAACAACACTTGTGGTGGGAACCTAGAGGGGGTACTTCTAATATTTGGTATGACAACTAGACCAATCTTGGTCCCTTATACTTGCACCATTCTAATGTGCATACTTGTCATCCTATGAGAGACGTTGGAGAGTTCTTAACAGAAGAGGGTTGGGATTTTGATGCTTTACTTGAGTTTATTGTGGAGCATATCAAGCTTAACATGTTTTTTGTGCAGCTAAGTGATCAGGGTGATAAACCTTGGTGGACTAAATCGAGTACAGGGAAGTTTAGTGTTAAAAGTGCTTGGGAGTTGTTGAGACAAAAAGCTGAGAAGAATGAGGACTTAAAACTATTATGGATTAAAGGATTACCATTCAAATTATCCTTTCTAGCTTGGAGAATTTGGAATGGTAAAGTTCCAGTTGCAAGTTTAATGCACTTTTGGAATCCTACCATATCTCAGAAATGCAGGTGTTGTTCTATTCCAGTAGAGGAGACTATAGAACATTTTTTTCTAGCAGGTGAGGTTGCTGCCAGAATTTGGAATCATTATTTCAGAGTTGCTGGTCTCCTAGGACCTATGCTTAATTTGAAACAGACTATGAGAAGGTGGTGGTCTTCAGAAGGTAGCTATAGAATTCAAGTGAATTTTCAAGTTGTGCCCATTGTCATTTTGTGGTGCCTGTGGAAGAGAAGAAACACTATTTTACATGGTGGGGCATTCCAAGAAAGTAAGGTTATTTGGGAGATTAATGACATTATTCTAAAGGTGATTAAAATGAGATTCAAAAGAGATTTTGAAAGAAACAATTGAGCGGATATAAAAACTTAGTTACAAAGGCACAATAATTCCTATAGCATTAATATTGTGAGATGGATTCCTCCACTTATTAATCGGGTGAAATGTAATACTAATGGAGCATCTAAGGGTAATCCAGGACCTAGTTCTGCAGCCTTTTGTATTAGGGATTGCTCTGGTTCATTAGTTGTGGCGAAAGGTTTCAAAATACATAATACCTCTTAATGGTAGCTGAAGCAAGGGCTATTAGAGAAGGGTTGTTTTTTTGTAAGGAGCATTTGTTATCACATGTCATTATTGAAACAGATTCTATGGCCATGGTACAAATTTTGGAAGGAGGGTGGAATGTCCCTTGGAGTGTGACTTTGGAGGTCAATTCCATTAACTACTTGAGAAGATCCTTATCAGCGCGTGTACAACACACCTTTCGAGAAGGAAATACTCTTGCGGATTATTTTGCTAACCTAGTTTTTGATTTTGCAGGTGATTATCACTTTAGCCATTTTCAAGACATTCCTATGGAAGGACGAAGAATCCTAAACTTGGATAAAAGCGGAACTCCTCACATAAGAAGAAGACAAATGAATTGAATCTATACAACTTCTATTGGTAAGTTCAATAAAATACAATTCATTGCAGGAAGGTCCAACAGAAGGTCTATCAATCTCAATTTCAAGTTAGAAAAGCAGGATCAGAATTAGACAAACAGGGAAGTCTAGCGTATCATCATATTTTGCCAATGTAGTTCGAGTTAATAATGAGCACAATGTATTCGAACAAGAGAATAGTTACCATTATGCTTACGAAGTCTGAAATATGTTCGATTGGTAAGTATATCATGCACCTGGTAAGAGCTTGAGGTGTTGAAATGGTATGGCTCCAAGACACATGAGTTACTGGTAGAATTTGTTCTTGTCTAAATACTTAGTGTGCATTCACGTTTCATCTGTCAATTTTAGAATAAGTAAGGTTACAATTTTTGTCTTAAGATGGTGGTATTAATCCAAATAGGTTTAACCCATTAAAGGCGAAAATTTAAAACTTAATTTGTTCTAAAGATGAGAGGAATACCTTGGTGGTTCCAGTGGTTTCATTTGAAGTTGCTAATCGAGCTGCACATCTCCAAGCTAAGCTGATGAGGAACCAGAAGTTAAGGGGATTTATGTGGCAAAGTGAAGGAGATGATAGCATAGAAGAATTACCTAGTAGGTGTGGCGAAGTGAAGGAGATACAACAGACGAGAGTTGTTGAACGATTCTACAGCTCAGAAATTTGCTCCTGGTGATATTTTTTTTTCTCTTGTTTGAGGGGGGGAAAAGCACACACTCACAATAGAAGAAGGATCAGAAATTGGGGTCTCTCCAGTGATGGTTCTCCAGCTACCTTGAGCTTTGATAGACACATCTAGGGGTGTTCACGGGTTGGTTTGGGTCGATTATTGGTCAAAACCAAAACCAAATCAACTTAATCAGTTTTAAAATTATTAAAACCAAACCAAACCAAATAT
This sequence comes from Solanum acaule, assembly GCA_036250505.1. Classification (NCBI taxonomy): domain Eukaryota; kingdom Viridiplantae; phylum Streptophyta; class Magnoliopsida; order Solanales; family Solanaceae; genus Solanum; species Solanum acaule. The sequence goes on along the minus strand of JAJOOR010007061.1, from coordinate 127 downwards.
AATATACATTTATCGGTTTGGTTGTTTTCGGTTTTGGTTTGGTTTGGTTCGGTTATTCGGTTATTAACCATACATAAAAATAAAAGAAACAATTCATTCAAAACGTGAAAAAAGTGACAACAATCCA
>JAJOOR010007060.1:0-54068 GCA_036250505.1 Solanum acaule | reverse complement strand
AAACAAACTTAAATTTTTTTTTGGGGGTGGGGCTTGCGGGGGGAGGGTCGAGGGTAGGGATGAAAAAATAAAAATTTGAAGTAGAAAATATTTTTTAAAAACAAACTTAAATTTTTTTTTTGAAGGGGGTAGGGGGCTGATGGGGGGGGGGTGAGAGGGTAGGGGGTGGGGTAAAAAAATAAAAAAATGAAATTAGAAATATCTTTTAAAAACAATTTTTAATATATTTTTTTTGGGGGGGTGGTAGGGGGCTGGGAGTAGGGGTGAGGGTGGGGTAAAACAATTGAAGTTAAAAATATATTTTAAAACAAGCTTTAAAATATTCTTTTGGGAAGGGGGGGGGGGTGGTTGGGGGGCTGGTTTGAGTGTAGGGACAAAATAAATTAATTTTTTCAACAAAAAAAGTTGTAATTTGAAGTTGGGAGAGAGTTTTGGAAAATGTTTTCCTTAAGTTTTGAAGGGAAGTCATTTTCTTTAAATTTGAGGAAAATGAGTTGATTTGGAAAATATTTTCCAAAACATTTAACCCAACCAAACATGAGAAAATTGAAAAGCATTTTCCAGAAAATATTTTCCTTCATACCAAACACACGCTTGGTATAAAAAACATTAATGTTTTGAGCTCTGTTAAAACCATGGCTAACGACCTGAAGGAGATTAAGGAAATATTCAATCATATGACATTGGAAATGATTACCTTTACACTTGGACAAAATTAATTGAAGAGCAGCATGAAAAGGTCATTATTGGCCTGCGTAAGTCTCTAACTACCATGCAGAAGGTGGATCGGGATAAAAGAACCAGCACTAGTGAAGGATCAAGTGAGATTTACTCATCTGGTAATCTTGTGGTTTGGGCTATTTCTGTTTCTACAAAAAATCCACCAGTATTTCTATCTGCATGAGGCTACTAGTATGGTATATGAGTACTTCATAGTACCAGTAGTACGAAACACTAGTAGGAGAACAATACCATCAGTTACAAAGTTATAACAAAGGTCAACAATTCTTTACTCATCCAAGCCAAATTCTAACCAGATGCCAAAGAGGGGGAGGATTCAATGCTACCGCCAACCAATCTCATATGACTCAAATAGTGGATTCATGACTAGCATGTTAGATAATCTGTGTTTAAAATAGTACTACTAAGTACAAGAAACTTTGCAGAAACACGAAGTTACCAAAGTTTAAATAAACCAGTGAAAAACAGAAATTAATTAACAAAACTAAAATCTGTAAAAACGTACTAGAATCTAAAAAAAGAGAATGGAAAGAAGATCAAGCCCACTGAATGCACAGTGTCTCCTTAAGGAAATTATTCCCCTCTAGTATCTAAGGTTTGATTTGGAATATGTCCACTCAGGATAGAATGATCTCAATCACTAGTGTATTGATACACAAAACTCTGGTGTCAGCGAGCTACTCAACGGCAGTAAAGTACATGAAGAAAATTTGTGCAGAAGAAGAAGAAGAAATCAAAAAATTTTGTAAGTAAAAATTCTGAAGAATTACTGGTCTATAGCCAAGAGGAACTGGTTCCGAAAGGTTGCAACCTTTCAGAATCCACACGACCATTCATGAAAGTTTGCAACCTTTCAAACGGTCATGGTTGTTCCTGAAAGTTGCAACCTTTCAGAATAGTCATCTCCAACAACGGGAAATTTAAATAAAATGGGAAAGTATTTTAAATAAAATAGGTCGAGCGGATCCTAGTCGGATCGGAACGTTTCAGTTAATTAACTAAATAATAAAAATGTTTTGGCCATTTAATTTAATTTAATTAATTAAATAAATAATTAACTAAATAATTAAAACAAAACTTTGTTCAAAAATAATCTCTCGATCGATCATTTTCCAAATGCCAAAGCCAAAGCCAAAGTTGAGCCGAGCGAGCGACGACGATGGCGCGAGGGGGGTCCCTCTTTCCAACCCTTTAAACAACTAATATAAGTTTTTCTCTATTTAAACACTTCTACATTTCTTTCCACCACCAATGAGGGAGAAATGTCTTTTCTTAAAGCATAAGAGAATTTTTTTCAATTCATTTTTTCATCTTCCCTCCATTTCCCATTAACTCTTGCTATACCCAACAATCCCCCACATTAATGGGGAATGGTCATAACATAAAGGAATGCACAGATGAGTGTGTACTTTACAAGCAAGGATCAATTGCATCTGGATAAGTAGGTTTCCCCTTGGACTTTTCGTAGTGAACATATGTCGGATATACTTGGTCAATCGGCAGATGCGATATCTTTGAACCGTCGAACTTCGGTGTATACCTAGACAACCATATATCACACAATTAACCCTTTACCGTTTATGGTTCTTACAGTTGTGATTGTTTCAGCCATGAACACCTCCTAATTTCATGAGTGCATAGAGAATAGGCTTTTGACAAAAAAATCTATTTGAAGCGGCTTACACTTCACACTCACATAGGTGATTTCTAACTGTGTCATCTCGTAGATACACTATTTGGTCAAATCTGCCAAACTTAGCAAATCATTAAAAACTTTAAGCTTTATTAACTTCATTAACAAGCCTTAATATTTTAACCTTGTTCCTGAACATTGTCTTCATCATGAGAATGGATTGACTTGATTGACAATGTCAAACCGTCAGTCACTACTTTGTTTTTCTCCTTGAATCTAGCTCTTGAGATCTCCAGTATGCTAGATAGAGTTACCACCATGATGACTTATCCTAAGCCGTAAACCCATTCCCTTAGATGATCTTTCAACTGCCTCTCTTACTAGGCCTTTCGTTAGTTGATCTAACACATTATCGCTTGACTTCACATAGTCAATTGTGATAATTCCACTAGAGAGCAGTTGTCTTACGATGTTATGTCTCCATCGTATATGACGAGACTTCCCGTTGTACATGATGCTCCCTACCCTACCTATTGCTGCTTGACTATCACAATGTATGCAAATAGGTCTCACAGGTTTGGGCCAGAATGGAATATCCTCTAAGAAATATCGGAGCCATTCACCTTCTTCACCGGCCTTATCTAAAGCAATAAATTCAGATTTTATTATGGAGCGAGCAATACATTTCTGTGGATTTTACTTCATTTGACCCCGTGATCCAATTTGCATCACTAATCTTTTAATCACGGCAGAATATTTATTATAATGCAAAGCATAGTGTTGTGTATTTTTCAGATACCCCAACACACATTTCATTGCCATCCAGTGAGTTTGATTAGGATTACTAATGTACCGACTCAGTTTGCTAATAGCACATGCTATATCTGGTTATGTACAATTCATAATATACATCAAACTTCCTAACACTCTGGCATATTCCAATTGAGAGACGCTTTCACCTTCATTCTTTTGAAATGTAAAGCTTAAATCAATTGGAGTTTTGACATTGTTGAAATTCAAGTACTTGAACTTATCCAATACTCTTTCAATTTATTGAGATTGAGATAATGCTAGTCCCTGAGGAGTTTTAAGAATCTTGATCCCTAAGATTAAATCAGCAACTCCCAAGTCCTTCATATAGAACTTGTTGGACAGCATGCGGTTAGTAGCATTTATATCGTCAATATCTTTACTCATTATTAACATGTCATCAACATACATACAAACAATGACTTCATGATTCAGAATGTTTTTAATGTAAACACACTTATCACATTCGTTAATCTTGAATCCATTTGCCAACATTGTTTGGGTTCTTGCTTGAGCCCATAAAGCGACTTCACAAGCCTGCACACTTTCTCTTCTTTAACAGGATGTAACACCTCGGATCTCAAAGCAAAGAAAATCCTAGTTTTTTTCAGAAAAGTTGGTGCAAGTACCAACAGAACCACCCATGGACCGTTGGTGGGGTTCCTTCATTAAGGACCAAGTCTTAATAGTCTCTGATCCCACCGATGGTCGACCAGTACGGTCCGTGGTTGGACCTAGACCGTAGGTGAAGGTTAGTAGATAGTTAGAGGGAAATTACTGATGGGTCAACTTCATAGGGTCATATATCTTAGAACAAAAGGAATTAGGTGTCCAATGACCCACCTAATGATAGATAATTGAATCATCTTTCCAACGTTACCAAGTTTGCTAAAATATCATCGCCGAGTAAAAAGTTATGCTCATTTTAGTGAAACCCTATCAAGTAGACTTGACCGACGGACCCCAAACGACGGCCGGTAGGACAAACGATGGACCGTCGTTCCTTCCGTGGATGGGCTTTGCCAGAATTAAGTTAGGGTCGTTTTGTTCTTTTCCTTATGTGTTGGACCCCTAAACTATGTCGTTTAATCCCTAAACTACGTAGTTTTGGTCAGTTTAAGCCTAGCCACTTAGTTAGAACTTACCTAGTCAACTCATTCTCTAAAATATCATCAAACTTAGAACAAAAGAGGAGACCCAAACTCTTCCAAGAGCACATCAAGTTTTCTTCAGTTCCTGCCCCAGAATCGAAAGATTTCTCCATGAATTTTGTCACCAGGTATGTGGGATTTCACTAGTGGGTTCCTTTCACCCATTAGGTCCCTATATTTCAGTCAGAATCTTGATTCCCTTAATATTATCTAGACCTAGGGTTTCTTTAATGTTAGAGATTGTTGGGTTTTAGCTGTTAGAATGAACCAAATCAGATTATCATGTTATTGCTTAGTTTCTTTTATGAAATTCAGAACCCTAGCCATGTAGTTCTTCTAGTTCATGAATTACACATGCTAGGTCAATTATTTCAGATATACATGCTTCAGTTTATGAATGTCACATTATCAATTATAATTGTTGCATTCTCAGAGTTTACATGTCAGTAATTGAGCTATCCAGTACTTCACATTTCAGTCACAAAATTGCTTATATACATTCTAATGGGAGTAGCTTAATACCGAGTGGACCAGGGTTCAGCATACCCAAATAGTCCCAGAACTACGTTCCCCTGTAGGTTTATAAGTCCCCTCTGTGGGCATTATATTTTAGTGATCACGTCAGTCATGCCTATATACCTCTGGCAAGGTATATTGGGCCTTCTCGATGGGGCATATACATCAGACTCCATATTAAGCTCATGTGGTTTTATGTTGGTTATTAGTAACTATCCTACAGTCAAATTCTATTGAATTGACCATGTTTTCAGTTACAGTCAGATTTCAATCTCAACATGTTATAAACTTGGTCATTACATTCAGTTAGTTCATGTTCAATATTCTCAATATAGTATCATGCTTATCTCTTATCATTGCTTAGAAATATGCTTTGGTTTAGTTATGTTTTTTGTTTAGCTTTATTCTATCCTGCATGCTTAGTACCTTTCAAGTACTGACGCATACTCTGCGCTACATTTTCTTGTGATGTAGGTTCAGGTCTTCAGCTTCCAGATTACGCATAGATTAGTTCCTGATCTTCAATTTAGCAGCATCAGTGGTGAGTACTCATTCTCTGAGGACGATTGACATGATTATCTTCTTTTGCTTTTTTTAGTCTTTAGTTTTCAGTAGTTGCTAGATTTAGCTGGGGCATGTCCCATCAATTCTAGTCAGTTAGAGGCTATTTTCTGACATAGTTAGTTTCAGCTTTAGTATTTGAGTTTGACTTTTCAGTTGTTGTTAAACTCTCAGCTTTCATATATTCAGACTGTAAATGGGTATTTCCCTATCGTTTCAGTTTGCATGATGATTAACTTCCTCACTGTCTTTTCTTCACTTCAGTTTATTTAGTCTGCTTATGATATGCCAACAGGGTTAGCTTGGGGTCACTTGTGATCCTAGGTCCCATGTCCGCGTCCTGGGGGTAGCTTCGGGGCGTGACAAACTTGGTATCAAAGCACTAGGTTTAAGAGTCCTAGGATGTCTGAAAAGCCGCACTAAGTAGAGTCCTTTTTATGGGTGTGAAGTGCACCACATCTAATAAGAGGGAGGCTACGCAGTGTTTTAGGAAAACTTCACTCTCTTTGTTACTCTTATCGTGCGTGAGGTATGATCCAATTTCCTCGTTCTAATCCATCGTTATGCGCTTAAGATCATGCCTCCTCGCAGAGCTTACGCAAGGAATGCTAATGCACACAATGCTAATGCATTTCCTCTAGTCTCAGACCATGAGGTTTCCAACGCAGAGTTTTGGAATGTGACTCAACTTTTATATACCAATGAGAATAGGTAATCTTTGAATCGATCTTATATCATTTGCCAAGGTTGTTGATCTTTCTTCCATTGTAGGTCTCAAGATGAAGAACACTCACATGAAGTATTCTTTTGTCAACAAGTGTAAGTTTATACTTATTTTTTTAAATCCAATCCCGGGGGTTGAATCTCATAATGGAATTAATACCACCCGAGCTTAGATCTTTAAAAAGTACATTGACTTTTTAAAACTTGTTTCAATGTTAACATAAGAGACACTCATGAAACCAAACCTGGATTATGACTTTAAGAAGAAAATAATTGATACCATTCACATCTGGTACACAAATCATTATGCTATTTGTTTACCTTAAATTTTTGAAGATATAACTTAGTAAAACATATTCTAGACATATACAAGACTAACATCACTTGTATCCTAATGCAACTGTAATTCTACAAATTTTATGACCTATGTATATATGTTACATTAAATGGTAGCCGATGAACGTAGAGAGAAATAATATACAAAATAAACAACTTCAGTTCTTTTATGTTTCTTGATCTTATATAATATCAAAGTCATGACTATTGCTTCTTCTGCCTCGAGCACTTTGTTGTACCCAGGTGTTTACGGTTGTCCTTCATCCCGTGTAAATGACATGCGCGCCTAAATTTGAGAACTTTGATTGTAACACCATTTATATTTGATAATATTAATTTTAAATTAAAATTTGATGAACATATATTTTTTAGCTTCTTCTTAAAATGTCTTAAATATTTATGAATAATTCTTTGGTTACGATAAATTTATGTATGTATTTATTCTTATATTATTAGTATTTTAATAGAGATAGTAAGTTTAATTATGTCAAACATTATTATTATATGAGGTAAACATTACTCAAAATAATATTATAATAAAATATGATATATTTAAATTTATATGTATTTTACCACGAACCTATGCAATATCTGAGTGCTTATATAGTGGGATAAAAGAAAATAAAGTGTTAACACCTCCACTTCCACGTGGAAGTGGATGGATGGTACAACACTCAAGGTAATGAATGGGTGTATCATTTCCTTCTCAATTAAGTAGATGGTTGTGTGACGGTTGCACTCCTAGTTATTTATGTGATTTTAGTCGAGAACAAGGGGAAATAGATATATACTAGCAGCTTGAGTGATTTAGTGAGTTGTTGATTTTGTTTAGGTTACGACTGTCGTATTATGATTATAATTTTTGTTATGTTCTTTATATTATTTTATCGCTTTACATCCTCGGTACATTATTTTGTACTGGCGTTCCCATTGCTTGGGGGGGGGGGGATGCATTTATTCCTTTAGGTTATCAAGTTAATATGAATTCTCGTGTGTGTGGTCAAGATCATCTTATGGTTGGTACACTATATTCTTTTCGAAGCTGAGTCTGGAGTCTTGTTTTGCTAGTATAGATTGCGGGTATGTTGGGGCATGTCCTGGCTAGTAGTCAGGGGTTCTTAATCTTAGAGGCTTGTAGACGTCTGTTATGGGTCTTGTAAGTTGGTTATGACCATGTTGGCCTGATTTTTAGTTGTTGTGAGATAGTGGCCTAGATGGAATTTTATTTCATTTTGGTAAAATTTTGAGTTTTCCATTGCATTTCAATAGGTTTTGTTTGGCCTTGACGGTCCATATGTGTTTGATTAGTTTGATTTCAGTTGGTTCACTCGGTCAAGAGAGGCATCGGATGTCAGTTGCATCTCCCCAGATTTGGAGCGTGATAAACTTGGATAAGAGCAAATATGTCGTAGGGAATTTACAAGTCGTGTCTAGTAGAGTATCACTTATAAGTTTGTTGTGCATCACACTTATAAATAAGAGGCTACAAGGAATTTAGGGTTGGTTTCAATCCGTTCATCTTTAGATCATGTTGTAGAGCTGAGTGTTGGGGGTTGAGTTATCAAAATCGTATGATAGAGATTCGCGAGTCAAAGATTGGAGTTGCTACGAGCTAAGTGTGTGTTCCTATTATGGTTTTTTCTTGTCGACAATCGTGTGGGGCCTGATCACTGTCTATTAGTTTCTAGTGGCCGTGTAAGACAAATGGCTTATTTTTTGAGATTTTTTGCAGGTTTGGTATAGTTTAGTGTATAGAGGAGGTTCCGTCGAAAATTCGAGAAGTTCTCATCCTTACTCGTGTGTTCTACTTTACATTTGAGGATGAATTCCCCTAAGGAGGGAAGGATGTAACACCCCGGGTGTTTACGACAGTCCTTCATCCCGTGTAAATGACATACAAGCCTAAATTTGAGAGCTTTGGCTGTAACATTACTCGTATTTGGGAACATTAGTTTTAAATTAAAATTTGATGAAAATATACTTTTAGTTTCTTCTTAAAATGCCTTAAACATTAATGAATAATTCTTTGGTTACGATAAATTTACGTATATATTTATTCTTATATTATTAGTATTTTAATGGAGATAGTAAGTCTAGTTATATTAAGAAATTATTATATGAGATAGGCATTGTAATGTTTTTTAATAAATTATGATATATTTAAATTTATATGTATTTTATCACGAACCTACGATGTCGAGTACTCATATAGTGGGATAAAAGGAAATAAAGTGTTAACACCTCCACTTCCATGTGGAAGTGGAATGGTACAACACTCAAGGTCAGGAACGAATCTGCGAAGGCCCAAGGGGTGTCATATCACACTGCTTCGTTTGAAAAATTTACTATATATATAAAAAGGCAAAATAAAAAATGAAGAATATATTTTATAAAGTGACACTACTTGACACAAATGTGCACTCAACTTGGCTAGTTAGATGTGTCAGTTCCATGTTCAAGGCCGCATGTTTGAATGAAGAGGTCGTCATTTTTTTAATACATTTTAAGTTCTTATTTAGATACATTTAAAGTTCTCCATTCACCCTTCTCATAGGCTTATTTTTTATGTTTTTTTTTCTTTCACCTTCTTTCTCACCAATAAAATGATTTAAGAATAATTAATGAATACACTTCAAAAAAATAAACTCATGGAATTTCCTTTATATATTTTTTTAAAAATTATTTTTATAAAAGGTATAATGAGCATGAATTGTATTTTATTTTTCTAAAAAAATATGATGCCACATATTTTATTTATTGTTTTTCATTTTAAACGGTGACACCTCTTACAAAAAATCATCCATACGCCACTGCTCAAGGTAATGAATAGGTGGCATCATTTATTTCTCATAGGAAACTCCCAGTAAGTAAATTATATGTAAATCCTATATACCATTTATTATTTCTTAAGCGCTGCACATCTATGTCTATTGAATTCAAGTTGCTGCAAAAGTCAATCTTCAAAGGTCATTTTCATGTCAATGCATCTTTTACCTTTATCTTTGATAAACATACGTACATCATATGTTCAGTATGCTGCATCCACTCATTTTCACGATAGATAGAGAGTTGACCGGAAATTATTTTGTACGATTTATCCATCGAAAAATATTTATTATCTATGTCAATTTAGTTGAGCTTGACTTCAAGGTATGAAAGGTTTTTTCTTTCTTTTGTTGGCATGATTCCTTAAGATTTGTCATTTTTGGGTCTGATCTTCTATAAAAGAGTCGGTTATTATATTTCTCTAAATGTCTCTTAGTGTTATTCTGGTGATTGCTTATATAAACTATTGGGTTAGCTGGGATTGTTGTTGTGTCACGACCTAAAGTATACCCTAGGTGTAATATGACGTAAAAGACCCCGAGAGGCCCTACAAAGCCACTTAGCATACAACATACAAATAATAGAATTTAAAGAATTCAAAAGAAAATATTTCATATTTCAAAGAGTTTTGTCAAAGCGGAAGTCTAAGATAAGTCTCAGAAGTCATCTAATACATCATAAGGAAAGTGATTGGGAAGTAACCCATACATCACATACAAGTCTGAAAACTAATAAAAAGACATGAGCAAGTAAATATATCTCAGTCCTCGAAACATGAGGACTCACCAAACTATTGAAATTCGGACGAATGAACTAGCCACGAGTATGGGAGGTAGGACCGTCGAACCCTACATTAGTGAAACAATGTAGGCACAAGTATACATTAGTACATGGAAAATACTAAGTATGAGACAATATGCATAAAATAGACGTGATAGCATGAATGGCTTATAACATGTAGGCATGATCATTCTTTGAACATTTAAAGACTTAAATAAGAAATGACAAGAAGTTCATGAAATATGGTCAAATACATTAACATAAAGGACATGAGAAAAACTTCAAAGAAAACATAGTCATTTTATGGGATATTAGCTTTAACTGACAATAAGACCATGAGAACTATATCATGGAATCCAATATAAGAAGGGGAACCTACTTGCCAAGGTAGACTCCTTACATATCATATTTTGCTAAAGTGGATCCACTAGCTAGGTCATTTAAGACAATCCTATGGGGGCACGTAGTTAGGGATTAGAGGTTGCTACTAGAGACTACCCTATTTGAGACTCCACCTCAAAGCCCTCTCGTCCCTAAATCTAAATCCCAAAGGAATAGAAAAAAGTTAAATATCAATTTAAAACAGGAAAGACAATGATCAATACCAATTCATATCTTTCAAGATCAAAACATAGAATAGCTCCTTAAAAATAATTCAACATAGATGAGAAAACCTTTCACCAATGTGAATCCATATGTGAGAAATACTTTTCACAATCATAATCATAATAACATGTGAGAAATCCTTTCACAATAACAATGATACTTTCCTTTCAAAGCATCCTCAAATCATTTATACTAACTTCATAAAAACATACATATCTTCATAAATTTATAACTCATAGGTTTATGAGTTCATCATAGGTTCATAGTTGAAAATCATAATTTAGGCATGGGTCAACATAATTTCAACTAAATACCGTGTATTAACATTGAAACGTGCATTAAAATACTTAATTAAGAATAATCGATCACAATTGAATGAAATCCATAAAGATTGGATTGAAACCCTAACGTAAAGAAATGAAATTGAACTGAGAGATTTGGAAACCTCGGAGACCCCATGGAGGAAAGGACTCCATGGGTTAATACCCACATACCTTGATTCTTTATGTCCAAAAAGAATGGAGGATTCATAAACTTGAATTAACCCTAGATTCTTTTTCTTCCTTAGTCTTGAGAGAAATTTGGGGAGGATAAATTTGGTTAGGTTTTGGGAAGTTAGGAGAATAGGGTTTGAGTGGGTAATTTTGAACTCAAAAGCCTTACATAGGTCTTAGGATGAAGGCCAAAACATCTTAGTTTTGACTTAAAACAAGTAGGAAAAGATTCAAAATCTCCTTAAAATAACTACCGGAGCCCTTCTACGATTTGGATTTCCTAAAGACCATACTGGTCAACCATAGAAAAGTTCAGAAACCTTAATTTTGGACCAACTTTCGACAGACCCTATCTACGACTCATAGGTCTTCCTACTGTTTGAAGACACTATTTGTAGAAATAAAATTTACCCCTTAAAATGTCACTAATTCTGGGACCTAGCTACAAGACCTATCTACGGCTTGTACGAAGACTGATGGGCCATCCTAGTGAACCGTAAAAAAGGGGTACTGGACTTGATTTTGAAAAATTATTTTCCCTCTTCCTACGGTTGCAATCTACGGCCTGTAGAAGCTTCTACGATCTGTATATGGAACTCGTAGACATAGCCTGCAACCCAAAAATCAATTTTCTTTCTTTTGCAAATTCTGAGGTGTTACAATATATCCCCCTGGGGAACATTCGTCCTCGAATGGAACTTAAGGCAACATAAGGAGGGTAGGGGAGGAGATCTAATAACCCAATAAGAATGCAACTTCATCAAAAGCACATAACAAAGAGAAACATCAACTCCAAGCTAAAACATATTCAAAACAACATTTCATAAGGCATACATGTAAATCATATTCAATGCACATAAATCATAATCATGAAGTAATTAATCAATTGCTAACTCATTTTCTAAAAAAAATGGATTTTCATTAGCATGCATGTATGAGGAAACATGAGAACAACTACGATACATGAAACCAAAAAGGACGAACCATGAGTAACTAAATACCTCAAGCTAGAGTAGGATCATAGGGAAAGATATGGGGGTAACAAGACATCATATCGGCCTCGGCCTCCCAAGTAGCATCCTCAACCACTTGATTCCTCCATAATACTTTTACGGATGCAAAATCTTTATTCCTCAATTTCTTCAATTGTGAGTCCAAAATCTAAACCAAAACTTTTTCATAAGAAAGACACTCCTTTATACCAAGACTCTCCAATGGTATAATAGACATCAGATCACCAACACATTTCTTCAACAATGAGAAATGGAAAACCGGATGCACTGATGTAAAATTATTAGGCAAATCGAGTTTATAAGAAACTTTACCAATACGCCTCAAAATTTGATATGAGCTTACATATCAGGGACTAAGCTTCCATTTCTTTCCAAATCTCATCACACCCTTCATGGGTGAAATTCTCAAGTAGACCCAATCATCTACATCAAACTCAAGATCTCCCCTTCGAACATCGGCATAATACTTTTGTCGACTTTGAGCCATTTTCAACCTTTCTCTAATGAGTCGAACTTTCTCCATGGCCTCATGTACGAACTCGGGCTATAACACCTTGGACTTCGAGAAGGGATAAATAGGGGTTTGTACAAGTCACCTATCAATGGTAAGTTTTGGGTCAACTTCAAACGATCATATCTCTCAACTCATAAGGAATTAGGTGGCCCATGACCTATCAAATTAAAGGCCTTTGGGTCCTCCTTTTAACGCAACCAAGTTTGCTACATTTCAAGCTTGGAGTGAAAACATATGCTTATTTTAGCGAAGCCTTCTTTAAGGCACCTAAATCATTTTAGAGGGGTAGTTTGGTGTTTTCCCACTCCTTCTAAGCCTTAGCCACATTTTTTCTTCACCTACTTAAAGGTCTGGGCAGTTTTAAAATGATTTTCACGTTCTTTAACACTAAGAAGAATTAGAGAAAGGTTTCAAGAGAAGAAAAAGATAGGGTTCAAGTGTTCTTTAAGTTTCCCTCGATTTCGCCAAGAACCTTTGTTCTTTCCAGGTATTTAAGACTACTCACATTGTTAGACTAGTTCGTCCTCACACCCTACATCTCAATTTAGTCAGAAATAGTTGCATCTAAAGGATCCATTCATGATTCTTGATATTGAATTCAGTTCTTAAACAGTTGAGATTTTGATTTCCTTTGTTCTTTTAAGAATCTTATGGTGTTGTTCATTCTTAGAATCACATGAACCCTATTGATTAGTAAAGTTATGTTTTAAAAAAAAGAATCATATGAAAGTTTCTCATGTATTGTTTTGAGTTTGAAAACAAGCAGAGTTCAGGAGAATTTTCCCAATTCTAAACAAATTTGGGGTCCTAATTTAACTTGAAAAATCGTCAGGGATGCTGGGGAGGGCTTTGGGGTGGCGCACCACAAAGGCGTCAAAACTGGCCTCCATCAGTTTGCCGCCCTACGCCGTCAATGCGCCCCAGGCCACTGCTGGAAGTTTGAGCCCTGGCACCCCGCACCAATAGTGATCCAGGGGTTGCTAGGCCAATCTCTCATTGTTTCATCCGGCGTGTATTTCTTTAAGTTATGGCCACACTTCCCTTCCCTTTATTAGCACCTATAGGCTCCATTACATTTGAAAAGCCCCACATATCATAATCATATGTCTTAGTGTACATTCAAAACTAAAGTGAGTTTAAGAGTCTTATTTTCAGAAAAATATAAAAGTTTTCAGTTGTTATATATATCGATCTTGGGCTTGAAAGATAAGTCCATAAGTATACGTTTGAAATACAAGTATGATTGATGCTTTTCTTGAAAAGCACTTCAGTAAAGTAATAGCCCCTTTCCTTGTAAAGAATGAATTGAGCATTTTGATATTGGTTATTTTGGGAGTAGTATCGGCACCGAATTGGGTTAGAGTATTTTATGACTCAAAAGTCCCATAAAACTACGTAGCCAGTGTAGGATAAGATAGCGTTGATTCTTTTGAGAGAAGGCCTATTAGATGGATCCATAGTTACAATATCATCATATACCCCACCAAAGTATAGGATGACCCTTGCGACGTGGGCAAAATGTTGTATCATTTCTAGGCTCATGGTGATGGTTGTCGGTTAGAGGAATTCTCCACAAGTAAAGTATATTGTTTTCATATATCTTCTGTTGCATATCTTATAGTAAAGCTTAAAGGGTTTTAATTTCATATTCATGTATTTATATAGTGTTGAGTTACTTATAGTCCCTCAATCAGTTATTGTTTATTTAACCTTATTACATACTCATGCATTCAATGTACTGATGTCATTCGACCTGCATCTTTTATGATGCAGATACATGTGTTCAGGATCATCAACACGCGTTTCATTGAGATCGCCTTGCACCCATAGACAACATTAGGTGATGCCTCTTTTCTTCCAGGAGACTCCATTATCATTTCAATTTTGTAGCATTTGAAGTGTCGTGGTTCTTGTCCAGACATATATCTTGAACTGTTAGAGGCTTCATAGACAGATAGAATTAGATGTTTCCATTATTTTCTCAAGATGTTTATTTAACTTATGAAATATGTTAAGTATTTCAAGATAGTGATTTAAAACTTTACTTTGAATGTCTAAATGCTCATCTATTTAAGCTCCCACGTATTTTTAGAGCCATTTGAGTCATAGTTATCCTGGCCAAGGGTACTCTTGGGGATTAGAAATGGTTCTCGAGTACCGATTACGTACAAGGTATAGGCTCGAATCGTGACATGATCCCTATCAAAGCAACCTCACTAACTTCAAGGCAACCTATGGGAGATCTACACCTCCTACCATAGAGAGCATCAAATGGAGCCATACCAATACTCGAATGATAGCAATAATTATATGCAAACTCAATTAAAGGCAAGTGATCATCCCAATCACCCTTGAAATCAATTCACAGCAGCTCTTAACATATCTTCCAAGGTTAGGATAGTACGCTCCACTTGCTTATCGGTTTGAGGATGAAAGGTCGTACTAAGCTTGACACGAGTACCAAGACCTTTCTCGAAAGACTTCCAAAATAATGGATATAATGGATAGGGGAACTCCATGCAACCTAACCATCTCCCTT
Organism: Solanum acaule; assembly: GCA_036250505.1. NCBI lineage: Eukaryota > Viridiplantae > Streptophyta > Magnoliopsida > Solanales > Solanaceae > Solanum > Solanum acaule. Next base: position 38,825 of record JAJOOR010007060.1, on the reverse strand, counting down.
AGATACAACTTAGCATAATCTTTCGCCGAATAATAAAACTTGATGGGAATGAAATGAGCTAACTTTGTCATACGATCTACCATAACCCAAATTGAGTCATGTTGCCGCCGAATGCGGGGTAAATAAACAATAAAGTCCATATTCAAATCTTCCCAATTCCAAGTAGGAATACTAATATCTTGGGACAAGCTTCCTGGCTTTTGGGTCTCAACTTTTACTTGTTGACAGTTAGGACATTGAGCCACAAATTCCGCAATATCCTTTTTCATCCCATTCCACCAATAGACCTCCCACAAGTCATGGTACATATTGGTGGCTCCCAAGTGAATGGAATATTGAGAACTATAGGCTTTCGATAAAATCTGCTCCCACAAATCATCAACATTGGGAACACACAAACGACCTTGATACCGAAGAACACTATCTCCCCTTTGGGAGAAAGTCTCAATAGACTTTTTAAGCACCGCTTCCTTCAACTCAACCAAGGATTATGACCTTTCTTGGCTTTCACATCCTACACAAATGACGATTAGAATCAACCAATCGAACACCTAATCGAGCTAATCTATGAACATCGCGAACCAACTCACCCTTATCATCCTCAACTTGAGCAACACTACCCATTGATAGTCAACTAAGAGCATCCGCCACCACATTCGCCTTATCGAGGTGATAGAGGGAAATCATGTCGTAATCCTTTAGAAACTAAAGCCACCTCCTTTGGCGAAAATTTAGATCTTTTTGCTTGCACACGTATCGCAAACTCTTGTGGTCGGTAATGACATCACAAAAGCCACAAACCTAGTGGACCCTTCCAGTAAAGTCAACATCGGAGTGGAGGTAAGTCTATCTTTCAATCCTTAGAAACTCTTCTCACACGCTTCTAATCATACAAACTTAACTTTATTTTTTGTCGATGTCCTCAATGGATAGGTAATCCACAAACTTTCTATAATAACCAGCCAAAACCTAAGAAAGTTCGAATATCCGAAAGGAATAGAGGTCTAGGCGAATTCTTAACCACATCTGTCTTCTTCGGATCTACCTCAATGTCCTTATCGGAAATGATGTGACCAAGAAAAGCCATGGATCTTAACCAAAAAGCATATTTACTAAACTTTGCAAAGAGTTGTTATTCGTTGAGGACTTGCAACACAATCCTCAAATGATCGGCGTGCTCATCCTCACTCCTTGAGTAAATTAAAATGTCATCGATAAACACAATCACAAACATATAAAGGTATTATCTAAACACTCTATTCATCAAGTGCATAAATGCAGCCGGAGCATTAATCAAATGAAATGACATTACTAAAAACTCATAATGACCAACTGAGTTCAACAATTTGTCTTCAGAATGTCTTCTTGCTTCACCCTCAATCTATGATAACATGATCGGAGGTCAATCTTAGAGAAATAACTTGCACCTTGGAGTTGATCAAACAAATTATCTATCCTTGGAAGATGATACTTATTTTTAATCGTAACCTTGTTCAATTGACGATAGTAAATACACATGCGAAGTGAACCATCTTTCTTCCGAACTAACAAAACTAGAGCACTCCATGGAGAGATACTCGGTCGGATAAAACCCTTATCCAATAAGTCTTTCAATTGCTCTTTTAATTCATTAAGTTCCACCGGTGCCGTACAATAAGCTTAGTTAATACTTTTTAAAATTAGTAAAACGTTTAGGCAAGTCGTTGGTCAACCGCATGTTAGCGGACATTCCGAGGGCCTAACACCTTCTCGGAATATAAATTGAACCCCAAACCCCCTCTAAATTTCTAATGATTTTATTCTGTTTAAATGCTTTGAAATTTTTCTTAATTTCTTTCAAAAATTAAAATGGCGACTCTGCTAGGGATTTAATTAAGTTCTAACCGTAATGATTTGACTATTTGACTAGTTATTAATTGTTGAATTGTTTATATGCTTTACTTGTTAAATTGCTATAAACTGTCATTGCATTCATGACATTTTCCAACATGTATGTATGGTATATTAAGAATGGGTTTTTCGTAATCACAGCCGGGCTTTTTATACTCGACCCTTTACTGAAATGATCAGCAATTTATTGGTACGCCAGACGTCCAATGGTTGTCGTGAGTTCCAGCCTAAGTTGTCCGCTTGGGTTCCCGGTCTTTCAGAAGCCACTCTTAGTCAACTACCGTAAAGCGAAACCAAATGCCAAATTTAGCACATTTTGAACTAAGTGACCCAACACCCAAGGCGTGTTGGGCCCATTAGAAACCCACCTTGTGTCTATTTGGCCCATTGGTCAATAAAAGACAATCATGCTTATGAGTTTAAATTTGAAGGATGTATATGTCATTTGTCAAACTATTGTCTCTTGGGGTTTGGAGTTTAATAGTTTGTTCGAGTCGAAGAAGGATCAAGTTACCATTTCATCCAAAAGCGTGGAAATTCGGAAATGACAAGAAATTATGAACGAAGGACCTTCCATGGAAGCTTAGTTTAGGATTGTATCCCTGCGCGGGATCGATTAGTTGTATCATTTTTCTCTGTTATGTATCCCCATTCAATTTATTTACAAAGCTAGTATAAATTTTAATTTTTTGGGGCAATGGAATGTTTCAAATGACGTTATACATCTTTCAAATCGCTAGGCCTACCCTTGGCACAAAAGGGTCACATATTAGAACTCACAATATCTGTCTATGTATTATAACTGCTTGTGTGAATATGTTGCTTTATTTGGAGATATTATAGCTCAGTCCTCTTCAAATTATATTTAGAGCCCCTAAGCATAAATATCAAGTCACTATCAAAAGTTCATCCAAATACTCTTCGAGTCTTTAGTTTCCTAACAAAATTCGAACTTCTCTTTCAAATCTTACTCTCTTATCTCAGAAAAAGGGTGAATTTGTCATCTCAAATAAAAAATAGATTCAAGAGTTGAACTACGTAGGACCTGAATTCTCCCTCGTGAGATACGTAGGTAGCCTTTGAAGGCTCGGTCCCCATTTTGAGAAATTTTATCTTTTCCAACTCTTGCAAGGAGAATAGAGTTTCATATCAATCCAAAATCAGAAATATGACAATGAAAGATACAATCGACTTTGTCTCGACTCAAGTTGACGTTTCTCATTCACTAAGCTCAAAATCAAATAGACAATTTTTTGTCTATTCAGTCTTTTCTCTAAATACGTGGGCTAGTTTGTCTTCAAGTAGAGCAACTCTTATGTGTTTGCGGTCAAATGTGTGATATTTTGTATTATTTATCATCTACATAGACTAACAAGTTTATCTTTTGAGTTATTTTTTCTTTGTCAGGTACTTAGAACTGATCTGTATTGATAAGCTGGCTGGTCATCCTTATTTCACATGATCTAAGGCCCCCAAAGAATCCTTCCCCGATCAAAGTTCATAATAAGGAAAGGCAATAATGGGTGATAACAATGACGAGATTGGCCTGACTGGTGTTGTCGTGGCTCAGCCTGCCGCCGCTGATCAAAATGAATTAATTATGAAGTTAATGCAATAGATTGCCGAAATGAGGGTCGAAATGCAAAGAAGGCAAGATTTGCCTAATCCAATTTCCGCTTTCAACCCTCCATGAGATGGAAGACCTCCACTCCACTTTCTTCCTCCAAGCACGGAACAGGTTCAGAATCCACCCTCTAACCCCGCTCAAAAACCCCAGTCATCGACCTAACCACCCCAAAATCCCCATCAAGCCTCAGTCTCTTACCAAGCGCCACCTCCTCCTCAAGGTACCAACCCCAAGCGCCACTTACTCCTCAAAATACTAACTCAAAAGCTTGCCCTCCCCCTCAAAACCAACATGTTAACAATCCACAAACCTTTCCTTATCAGCATACCACCCCCGAGACATTCCCCCAAAATTATCAAGCCCCTCAAAATTCCCAGAACCTCTCCACTGTTCCACCATTGCCTCCAAAGAATACTTTCCAAATACCAATACCAAATGAACCCTATGCCAACTATTCCGAGCTTGATCACTATGAGGAATAAGAGAGAGAGTGGAGGTCAAAGGTAAAGGCAACCAAGGTAAATATGAAAGAAGAGATTAGGAAAGCCATGAAAGAGTTGCAATACATTCCTGAAGTTGTTGGGTTGAGTTATGAGGATCTGTGCATCCATCCGAATCTGCACCTTCCGGAAGGGTTTAAAATGCCAAAATTTGACATTTTTGAAGGAACAGGGAATCCCTTATCGCACCTAAGGGCCTACTGTGACCAGCTCGTGGGGGTCGGAAGAAATGAACTTTATTAATGCGTCTTTTTAGCCGAAGTTTGAATGGAGAAGCGTTGGAATGGTTTACCTCCCATGAGATAAAGCAGTGGTCTAGCTAGAATGCACTAGCTAAGGATTTTGTCGAACGGTTCGCCTATAATATTTAGATCGTTCCTGATCGCTATTCTTTGGAGAGTTAAGCATAAATCCCATGAAAGCTGTCGTGAATATGCGTATAGTTGGAGGAAAGAGGCTGCCCGGGTTCGACCTTCCATGTCTGAGAAGGAGATCATTGAAGTGTTAATACGCATTCAAGAGCCGGAGTATTATGACAGGATAATAATGCTCATTGGAGCAAAATTTGTGGAGATAGTCAAGGTAGGTAAGGCTATCGAAGATGGGCTTAAAATCGGAAAAATTTCTCGTGTTGCCGCCCACATTGAACCTTCAGGATTGTTGAAAGAGAAGAGAGAGGATGTGTCTTCTATTTTCTATGCATCTGATGAAGATAAACACTTCAGAAAATCATCACCTTACAAAGGTTATGCTCGAGCTCCACAAAATTCATATCCAGCTTGTTATACCCAACCAGGTTATCAAACTCCACCATCGAGTTACCAAATTCGACCTCCTAATTACCAAACTCCACCACCGAGTTACCAAATTTCACCTCTTCTTTACCAAACTCCACCGCCACATTACCAAAATACCCATCCATATTACCAAGCTCCATCAGTTAATTGTTCAAATATCCAATCAAGTTACCAAACTCCACCCCCGCACTACCAAAACAACCCTCTAGATACTGAGCTCCATAATACCCCAATTTCATAACTCCAGCACCAACTCACCAAAATCCTCCAAACTACCATCCAGTACCTTCACATCTGGGAAATAATTACAGTCCTCCTCGCCCAAATCTTGAGAAGAAACCTTCTAGAGTCTTTACTCCTTTGATTGAGAGTCGAACACAACTTTTTGAGAAATTAAAACCAGCTGGCCTAATACAGTCAATCGATCCTAAAAACATTAATGTCAACTCCAAGTTTTATAGACCTGATCTTCACTGTGATTACCATAGGTGCTGGGCATACTACTGAGGATTATATCCACTTGAAGCATAAAATTCAAGACTTGATAGATTAAAAGGTCGTCACTCTTCAGACAGCCACTCCTAATGTCAGTAGTAACCCCATGCCGAATCATGGAGGGTGACTATTAATATGATTGAAGTCGAAGAATATTTGAATGTGGAGAAAGTTATAATCTCAGCCAACCTTGAAAAGCTCGAGAAATTTGTAGCCTCTCCAACCAAAAGAGAGAAATCCAAATTTGGGATCATGACACCTCATCAAGCTTTTGCTTTAGTGCCAAAAGAGGGTCAGAACAAGCAGAAGATCGATCAAGATTTTCCAAAATCGTTGCCTCACTCAGATCAGTCTTTTCAAATGCAAAATGGTCTAGGGGAAGGAATAAAAAATTTGTTCAAAGAATGTGATATTGTGCTTGAATAGATGATTGAGACGCCAGTCATACTAGACAACGAGCTGAAGGAGCAAATGCCTAACTGGACATCCACTCCACTCTTGATTCCTCACTCGTCTTCGAAGACATAGACAATTTTATATGTTATTTCTAAAGTTGGTGATGTTCCGAATGAGGCTCGAGACTTATCCTTTACTCTATTTTGCCTTACTATGCTTTAATCTTCTTCCTAATATTTTGAAAAAGGTAAAATGATTTATCGTCATGGCCAAAGTTCTTATTTTCTTATTTCAAATGAGGACCTCCTTTATCGCAAAAAATTGCTTTAATTGCTTTATATTTTCTATCTAACAATATCTGTCTATGATTTTAGTGAAAATATTTTCAAATCTGTCAATATCATGTCATCTCACAAGCTGAATGAACAAAATGGGGTAGCTGCGAAAATTTTTGAGGACTACAATAAGAAGATCATGGTACCCAAACACCTGGTTGAGGAATTCAGATAATTCGATAGTAACGATGGGCCGAATTCAGAAGAGATTGAAATAGTGAAACAGGAAAATGATGAATGCATCAAAGAAATCAAAATTAGTGCCTATCTAACAAAAGCACAGGAGAGAGAACTCATTAGTTTGCTTAAAGAACACATCGATACATTTGTTTGATGACATTACATGTTTGAGCATGAACATTGGATCTCACAAGTCATCGATCTACTTAAGTGCTGTTAAAAGATACCATGTTTGAAGGCTCGAGTTTTGTCTTTTCCTTGTAATCGCTTTTACTTGCTTGTAATCATTTATGTTTCGAATTTATCCCTTTGTCATGAACTACGTCTGACCTGAATTCTCAAGAACGAGATACGTAGGTGGCCTATGTCGGCCTTGGTCACCTCTTGTCCCTTTTAATGTTATTTCTTTGTATTTGAACTACGTTCGACTTGAATTCTCAAGAATGAGATACGTAGGTGGCCTATGTCGGCCTCGGTAGGTTCCTTAGTCAAAATTTCCTATTTCTGTTAATCCTTAAGAGGATAACTATGTTTGACCTGATTCCTTCATCAATGGTATACGTAGGCGCCATGACGGCTCCATCATATCTCCCGTAAGATTTCTATTTTTCTTTACTATAGAAATTGGGACAAATTTTTTTAGAGGGAATAAAAACTTCTCAAGAAAGAATCTCTCCAACGATTCAAGACTGAAGTTAGTTGAGGATTGTAACTGGATAGAATTTTTGAGAGGATCTAAAAAATTCCATGATTTTCTCACCAACGGTTCAAGATACGCCAAGACAGTTATCTGGGACAGAAAATTTTTAGGATGACCTCAAAAATTTCAATAAGGTTCATCGGCAGTTTAGAACAACTTTGAATACTTCCCAACAAATAATCAGATAGACCTCGAGGCATCAACTTCAAAGACGTTCATTAAGCTTGACGTGACATGACACTTGGCAGTGACCCTTTTCAAATACTATCTTTTTGAAAACTTATTTTCCTTACTAAATTTTATTTCATGTTTCAATTATTTTACATAAAAGTTTTTGTCGTATATATCAAGAAGCGGAAGATCGGAGAAATCAATCGGAGATAGCAAGACAAGGAGAAGACAACAGAAGAGATCGACACAGATCAGTCCATTTTTTCAAACTAATAATTTTTCTGTGGATGCAGGAAAAGTTTTATGCTTCTTATACCAAAGAATTGAGAATATGAGTAGCATTATTTCATTTAAATTCTCAGCAAGGCGAGGTGCGTAATGAACACACAACTATGTTCGGAGATGGAACACATGAAAACCTCGAAGAAAGTAATGTTATTGTTTCCAGCAACTAAAGATACCTGGAAGATTTTTATCTACATCACATTATCAGACATGATAATACCACTACTCAGAGGGTCTTTTATATTTGTATTGTCGAATGAGATGATACCACTACCCTGAGAGTCATTTATATTGTATTTTCAAATGAGATAATATCACTACTCTGAGGGTCATTTATATTGTATTGTCAAATGAGACGATACCACCACCGGAAGGTCATCTGCATTGCTCAGTGAAGCATTACCTTCGTTTGTTACCAAGAAGTCATGCATCACATGAAAAGATTTATGTATCGCAGGAAAGAGATTCATGCATTGTAGGAAAAGAGTCATGCATCACAGGGAATAAAGTCAGGCATCGCAGGAAAAGATTCATACATCGCAGGAAATGAAGTAATTCATCACGGGAAAAGATTTATGCATCGCAGGGAATGAAGTCATGCATCATAGAAAAAGATTCATGCATTGCAGAAGAAAGAGTCGTGTATCGCGAGAAAGATATTCATGCATCGCGGGAAAAGTCATGCATCGCGAAGAAATCTCATGCATGGGAGAAGTCATACATCACAGGAAAAAGATTCATGCATTGCAGGGGAAAGAGTCGTGCGTCGCGAGAAAGAGATTCATGCATCGCGGAAAAAGTCATGCATTGCGAAGAAAGCTCATGCATCGCGAGAGAGTCATCATCATTATTTCTATTGCAAGAACGACATCAAGAGAACCATCAACAACGACGTCAAGAGAATTATCAACATGTTACATCAACATACTTCATTACTTCTACATCAAAGAAGAGTATATTACAAATATGAAATACGAGCTTTATTTGCTTTTTGTCAAACTGGAGGAGGCTGACGTCAAATGTTCAAAGAGAGCAATTAAGTGTCAACATGGTAAAAGACACTATCTCCCCATTTGAATTATATTTTTATGCTAATGAGTTTTTTCTCAGTCTTTGTCGAGAGCATCCGAGAGGATTAATTCTCAAAACAAACCACAGGTGTGGACGACATAAAAAAGGATACAGCACAATGTGGAACTTTTTCTTAGCAGCGAACTGGAACATAATCCAAAGAGGATTGTCAAACTCTTAGGATGCGAGCTGAGGAGCGACTTCCACCACAATCAAACCACACCCCTATCAGAAGACATGTAGGTTTTCTTTAGGTTTACCAGTTTTGGTTTCACATCCGGAAAGCTCTGATTTTCACCGGAGGCATCTTTCCAATCCGAGTGATAATACGCCAAGAGATTTGGAAATTATGTCCATGCAAGTTCTTAATTATGGGTGTGAAGCATGCCACATCAATGGCTAAGAGGTTGCAAGCCTCCTTTTCACACTTGGCCTTTGTCACAACTCTAGAACCAAAGGATATCTTAGCATACTAAGTTTTCCTTTCAACCTATCGAGTCGAACTACAAGCAGCCTGATTCCTGGAGTTGAGGGATATGTAGGAGTGATCAATGCTGAAAACTCAGTTGTATTCCAGCATTCCGGTCTCATCATAATTCAATATCGGGGTAGCTTTTGAATTCTTTTTGAATCATATGTCAAATCAAGCGTATCGAACTATAAGTGGCCTGAATTCTCTTATAGCCTGAGATATGTAGGAAACCCATTCTCGAGGTTCGACCATAATTCCTAAAGTCCGTACCAAATCGCTTTTCCAAATGATGAGGATGTGGTCGGTCAAAATTGGATTTGTCAGTTTCATTTGCCTCGAATTTCTTTCATCAATCCAACTCAAACGAGGGACAATTGTGGACACCCAATTTTGGACCTCCACAATATATATTAATCATCGAGCTTCTTAAATTCTGAACGATTTGAAATAATTGACTTTATAGAATTCAAAATATTTTTTCAAGTTATTTTAAATAATTTTGTCACTTTTTATATTTTTAAATAATATATATGTTTCATATAATTTTATATATAACTAGTATATTTTATAAATATTCGAAAATCATATCAAAAGATTTTACATTTTTAGCTAAGTACTTTATTAATTTAGTTTAAATCATAATTACACTTTTGAATTTATTAGTTTGTAATTAAATTAATTAGTTTATAATTAAGTTAATTATTTTATTTAGTTAAGAGTAAGAAGTTCATTAATTAATTTATATTAATTCGTCTTGTTTAATTACTAGCCAAATTTACTAAATTAATTCAATTTGACTACATTCCTAATTCATTGGCTAAATTCGTAATGAAATTGACCACTCAATTCGGTTAAAATTGTAACTTATTAGACAAATCCCATAAACCCATTTGACCAAAGTATTGGGGTTCTTCTCTTAATTTTTCCAACCCTTTACTGCTTTCAAATTTCAATAGCCCATTCGTTCAATACCTCAGGCCCATCAACCAACACAACTTACCCAAAACCTTTCCAGTCCATTTTAATTCCAAATCACCCAACCTATTTCTCAATCAACAAGAATACCCAGAAGCAGCCTGAACAACTACGTTCTGAAATCCTCAGCTTTCCAATGATAACATTAGCAGCTTTAAGCGGCATCAATTCAAATGACGTCTTCATGATTCCAAGTGGCGTCACCAGTTCCAATATCAATTCCAATCGATTCCAAACAGTGATACACGATTCCAACTCACGGAGGTAGATCGAAAGCAGCGAGGAACACATACATCAGTGGGCAGTACACTATGATTCTTGTCTTATTCCTCAACGTCCGTCTCCATTCGTACAAAGTTCAACAGCGAGGAACGCGTATAGCAATACACAGTACACTGCGATTCTTGTCTTCTTCCTCAATGTCCCTATCTATTCATATGAATTTCAGAGGCACGCAGAATCGTTCTTGTAGCGTGAGATCAAGCCACGTCGAGCTCAAGGATATCCAAGTTGATCAGGGCCATCCAGATTTGGCATCAATTGGGATATTCCTTTTCTGAAAGGAATTTGAATTTTGGAATTGGTTTTCATGGGCCCTTGTTCATCCGAATTTTTCAACCTTTTTCCCCCCAATTCTGAACCCTAGTTTCCCCCTATAAGTACCCCATCTTCCTCATTGTTCATGGTGAGAAAAAATAGGGTCGATACTCATAAATCAGACAATATATTACAGAGAAAATACAAAGGTTTTTGAGTCTAAAATAGACCCAAAAATTGACAAGTGAGATAGAGGGCACTCGAATTTCGGTTTCATTTTGATTTCCATGCTCTTGTAATTTTCTCGTAGTCTCATTTTTGTGGTTGAATCATCCTCATAGCTAGCTCATTCCCGTCTAGGTCTCTGCCCATAAGGAGGTAAAATATTTCTTAACTATGCCCTAATTAATTCTTGATTGTTCTAAGTTTTCTCGTTCCTAACCCTTGTCTTGGTTATCATGTGTTAAAATTGAGTAGTTTAGTTATCGAAATTGGCTCTCTCTCTAGCTGGAAGTTTTGTTTGATTAATATGTAAAAGAATTCTTAATTCTCAATTTGAGTGTTGTCCGTATCTTTCTTATTTCAGCTAGTAAAGTCATGTTTGCAACTCTCTATTGTGCTTGTTTTCCAAAAGCTTTCATAGTCTCATCTTGCTGGGTTTATTGTTGTTCATCTTTCTCTTTTGCTTGAATGTGGTCTAGTTTATTTCAATTATTATCAGCATGCCTTTTGTGAAGTGGTTTCGAGTCGATCTTGTTTTTTTTAGTACTACTAGTTTTGAATCTTTTAAATGAATGATTGTTGAGCTTGTTCGTAGGCCTATTTGTGAAATGCGAAACTTCGTCTTTCATTTTTAACAAGTTCCAATGAGTTGAAAGCATGTAGAGCTGGAAGGGCGCAACTATCCATCTTTCTTTTGTTCTTCTCTGATTTCAGTATTTCATTAGTTGTTAAATATTAGCATATGATTTCTTTGTTTGTTTCAGTAACTCATAGCTTATTTTCTCATTCTTTTATATGTTTGATTTCATTGTCTTTGGATTAGTGGTTGGTGTGGTCTTGGAAAAGTTTGCTTTCAATTGGAAATTGACTGATTGTTGTTGACGAGTTTTAATTTATTCTAAGCATTTGCCTTTTCTTCAAAAATAGTAGAATTTGTCAGCTTAATCTTTCTAGTAGCTTGTTTGTGTCTTAATTCCCTGAAAATGGTGCATGTGACCATACTGCTTCTTAATTGGGAAGCATGAATATGTGTTAAACATGGATTTTGGCTACTGCAAATTGTGTAGCATTTTCCTTATCTTATGCTTGAATGTTGAAGTAATTTTTGTTAGCCTTGAATTTTGGTCTCTGTTAGTTTGTGGTGTTTTGCTCTAAAGTGTTCAATTATTTAATTTCTTCTTCTAGTTACATGGTATACATTCTGATTTTTCTTTTCTTACTTTGTTCGGATGCAATCTGCTGTGGGAGTCTATTGGACTCTTCCTCCCATCCTTGCATTTTGAGATGGTCCATGAAGGCCCAAATCCATTTGTTTTCCTCTCGGGTCGGCCTCATTGCCAATAGAGAAGATGACGAACAGGTTTGAGAAGCAGAATAACAGTTGTAATGAGGCAGATTGCAAATTTCAAAGTCGAAAAACGGGCAGTATACATGCTGTATACAGTTGTATACGTTGATATACATGGACAATATTGATATACAGGTCCAAAAATCAAAATACAAGTTGCAGAAACTAAAATGGGTTGTATGCATTTGGTATACAACTCAATATACAGGAAAATAGGCTAATATATAGTCCATATACAACAATATACGTTCAGTGTATACAGGGATTTTAAGGAATTAAAGTGCGTCAGAGCCCATTCTTTCTTTGCATAACAGGTCCAGCATAAATGGAGGAGGGCTGAGGCCTATTTTATGCCATTAGCCCATTTTAGACTGAGGACAGGTTGAGCCCTAAGGCCCAAAATTTGACTTTATTTTCTCTTTCATTACTATTTGTTTGTTTTGTATTAATTCTAACCCCTTTACTTGTTTTGGTTTTAATTTAGATTAATTGAAATAATTGAGTTCTTATATATTTACTTAGTTGTTTGTTGACAAATTTTATTTTCTTAAAAAGTTGTTTAAAGTTTACTTCCTTTCAAATAATATTTCAAAATAGCTTTTATTTATAACTTCGTTAATATTTTTAAAATTTGTCAAATGTTTAGTCAAGTCGTTGATCAACCGCATGTTAGCGGACATTCCGAAGGCCTAACACCTTCTCAGAATATAAATTGAACCCCGAACCCCCTTTGAATTTCAAATGATTTTATTCTATTAAAATCCTTTGAAAAATTATAAGTTTTCATTAATTTTCGTTAAAACAATCATATCGTCCTCGGCTTCCCAAGCCTCGATTTCCATGTTGCTCCCCCTGCCATTGTAGCACCCTCAACTAACTGATTTCTCCAAAGAACTTTCACGGAAGCAACTTCTTTATTTCTCAACTTCTTAACTTTCCGGTCTAAAATTTTGACCGAAACATACTCATAAGAAAGATTCTCCTTAACTTCCAAACCTTCTAAGGGTACTATAGATGTAGGATCTCCATCAAACTTTTTCAAAATTGAGACATGGAAAATTGGATGTACCAATACCAACTCATTAGTTAATGCAAGTTCATAAGCAACCTTGTCAATTCACCTCAAAATCTAATATGGGCCCACATAACGGGGACTAAGCTTCCCTTTCTTTCCAAACCTCATTACACCCTTCATTTGTGAAACTTTCAAGTAGACCCAATCATGAACATCAAACTCAACATCTCTTCATCTAACATCGGCATAGGACTTCTATCAACTTTGGGTTGTTTTCAACCTTTCTCTAATAAGTCGGACTTTCTTCATAGCCTCATGTACCAATTCGGGACCTATCAAAGCAACCTCACCCACTTCAAACCAACCTATATGGGATCTTCACCTCCTACCATACAAGACCTCAAATGGAGCCATACCAATACTTGAATGATAGCTATTGTTAGATGCAAACTCAATCAAAGACGATTGATCATCCCAATTACCCTGGAAGTGAATTACATATGCTCTCAACATATCTTCCAAATTTTGGATTTTACGCTCCGCTTTCCCATCGATTTGTTAATGAAAGGTTGTACTAAGCTTAACATGAGTACCAAGACCCTTTTGGAAAGATTTCCAAAACTGAGAAGTGAAATTGGTACCATGATCGGAGATAATGGATAAGGGCACTCCATGCAACCTCACTATCTCCTTGATATACAACATAGCATAATCTTCCGCTGAATAACAGACCTTGACGGGAAAGAAATGAGCCAATTTTTTCATTCGATCAACAATAACCCAAATCGAGTCAAGTTGTCGTCGAGTGCGTGGTAAATGAACAATGAAGTCCATATTCAAATCTTCCCACTTCCATGTAGGAATATTAATACCTTGAGATAAACCACCTGGCTTTTGATGCTCAACCTTCACTTGTTGGCAATTAGGACACTTAGCCACAAATTCCGCAATATTCTTGTTCATCCCATTCCACCAATAGATCTCTTGCAAGTCACGGTACATCTTGGTGGCTCCCGGGTGAATGGAATATCGAGAACTATGGGCTTCTAACAAGATCTTCTCCCTTAAGTCATCAACACTAGGAACACACAACCGACCTTGATATATAAGTACCTTATCTCCCATTAGGAGAAAGCCTATATGGACTTTTTAAGCACTGTTTCCTTCAATTCGACAAAATTTGGATCAAGACCTTGCTTGGGCTTTACCTCAGCCATAAAAGATGATTCTGAACCATTGTGAACCATCACACCACCCTTGGTAGAGTCAACTAACTGAACACCCAATCGAGCCAATCTATGAACATCTCGAACTAAGTCTATATTATTATCCTCAATATGAGCAATACTACCCATCGATAATCAACTAAGAGCATCTGCCACCACATTCGCTTTACCAGGGTGATAGAGAAAAATCATGTCATAAGCCTTTAGTAACTCAAGCCACCTCATTTGGCGAAGATTTAGATCCTTCTGGTTAAACACATATTGCAAACTCTTATGGTCGGTAATGATATCTACATGAACACCATCCATATATTGCCTCCAAATCTTTAAGGTGAAAACAACTGCCGCTAGTTCAAGGTCATGGGTAGGATGATTCTTCTCATGAATCTTAAGTTGCCTTGAAGCATAGACAATAACTTTCCCATTTTGCATAAGGACACACCCTAAATTAATTCTTGAGGCATCACAATAAACGACAAAACCATCAGTCCTTTCCGATAGTGTCAACACCAATGCGAAAGTGAGTCTATCCTTCCATTCTTGAAAAATCTTTTCACAGGCTACGGACCATATAAACTCAACCTTCTTTTGGGTCAATGCCGTTAATGGATAGGCAATCGAAGAAAACCCATAAACAAACCTTCTATAGTAACCGGCTAAATCCAAGAAACTCCTAATATCCGAAGGGGATATATGTCTAGGCCAACTCTTAACCGCATTCGTCTTCTTAGGATCTACCTTAGTACCCTTACCGGTTACAATATGCCCAAGAAAAGTCACGAACCTTAGCCAAAAGTCACATTTGCTAAACTTTGCAAATAGTTGTTGGTCCTTGACGTCTTGGAAAATAATCCTCAAATGAGCGGTATGCTCATCTTCACTCCTCGGATAGACTAATATATCATCAATGAACACAATCAAACATGTCAAGGTATTGTCTAAACACCTTATTCATCAAATCCATAAACGCCGCCAGAACATTAGTCAAACCAAATGACTTTACCAAAAATTCATAATGACCATACCGAGTTTGAAAAGCCTTCTTCAGAATATCATGTTCTTTCACCCTCAATTGGTGATAGCCCGACGAAGGTCCATCTTAGAAAAGTAAATTGCTTCTTGGTGTTGGTCAAACAAATTATCTATCCTTGGAAGAGGATACTTATTCTTGACGGTAACCTTATTCAATTGCTGGTAGTCAATACATATACGAAGCGAACCATTTTTCTTTTTAACAAACAAAAATGGAGCACCCCATGGAGAGATACTTGGTCGAATGAAACCCTTATCCAAGAAATCTTTCAATTGCTCTTTTAATTCTCTAAGTTTTGCTAGATCCATACAATAAAGAGGAACAAATATAGATTGCGTATATGAGAGAAGGTCAATAACAAAGTCTATTTCCCTTTCGGGAGAAATACCGGGTTAATCATCAGGAAACACTTTCGTAAACTCATTTACAATGGGGACCGACTCAAGAGTAGGGGTGTCAGAATCTATATCCCTCACCATAACTAGATGATAAATACAACCCTCAGAAAATCATCTTTCTAGCTTTAAGAGAAAAGACAAACTGACCCTTAGGCATATAATTTCCCCTTTTCCACTTTAAGATAGATTCATTTGGAAAGTGAAACTTCACTACGCGGGTTCTACAATTGATAGAAGCATAACATTAGTGCAACCAATCCATACCAAGAATAACATCAAAATCTATCATATCAAGCTTTACACGGTCAACATGAGTGACTCTATGGGACAAAGAGACATGACATTTTCTGTAGACCCTCTTAGTGACAACAGAATCACCAACAGGAGTAGAGAAAGAAAAATGATCTGACAACACATCCAGAAGAATATCAAACCTCATAGCCACATATGGCGTAACAAAAGACAAGGTAGCACCGGGGTAAAGTAAAGCATAAACATCAAGTTGGAAGACTTTCAACATAGCGGTAACCACATCGGGAGAACCTTCTTGTTCACCATCAATTTGAACTGCATAGAATCAGTTTTGCTTGGGAGCATTGGAACAGGAGCCACTAGGAGGATCTTGATTACCCTCTCTTTCTTTAGCCATAAGCATCGGGAAATCCCTCATCTTATGACCACATTTACCACAACCAAAACAACTATCCGTGCAGGCTAAGCACTTACCCTTATGCTTTTTTCCGCACCTAGCACAAGTAGACATAGGAAATGAAGATCCACCACCATTTCCTCCTTTAGGCTTAGGGTTAGGCACCCTATCTTTATTGAACTTAGAAGGAGCATTGGAGGAACCTTGGCCGGAGAACCTTTGTCAAAACTTAGAACAACCATGTCCATCGGACCATGAATGCGAGAACTTACCATCACCGATCTTAGACCTCTTTACCTCCCTAGACCTTTCCGTAAGTTACTCCTCTTCAATTTGTTAAGCATGAACCATGACACCAGAAATTACAATATCATTGATAAGCAAAGCGGTATGACATTCCTTAACCACCATCTCAGACACACCCGAAACAAACTTACTCATCTTTGCCATAGGATCGACAATTATAATAGGAGCATATCTAGACAAATGTGTGAACTTCTAAGCATAATCCTTCACACTCATATTTCTTTGATGAAGGTTGATGAATTGAAGCACCTTTTCCTCCCTTATCTCAAGTGGAAAGAACCTATCAAACAAAGTGACTTTAAAATTTTCCCAATCAAGAGGACTGATCAGTCTGATATTTTGACTCATTTAGGGCTTTTTTTTCATAGTTTTATAGTCCTCAATGCCTAATTATTCTCTAAATTGATGTTAAAGTAATGATTTGCAGCAATGAAGGCTAACAAGTAAGGCAAGGAAATTACCAGGCAAAATGGAGAGAAGAAAGCTGAGAAGTTGAAGAAAGGCAGTCATGGTGATCGCGAAGACCACTCGGCGAGCCGCCGAGTGGCTCTTCTGTTGCCAAAAGTTCTAGCATGCAAGCCCAGGGGAAAAACCTACTTGGCAATGGAAATAGACCGTTGGTGTACCGTAAAATGGATCGGTGACCTCAATCATGATCGCCTAAAGTCACAGAACTCTGAGGTTAAAGAGCCAAGGCAAATTGGCGATGGAATGGAGACATTGGCGCATCGCTGACTTGGTCGGTAATGCTCAACTAACCTTGCCTAGTGGTCCTGAAGGCAAAAATTTGAGAACGTATAAATTGAATTTCAATAAGCTGAAAAAGGAATCGAGTCATTTCTTGAGAAAAATTTCCATTGTAGAAGTTTGAGCTTTAACTGGATACTTTGTTTTACTTAGTTTAAGGAGTTTTCTAGTGGATTTTGAGTTGGGTTTTCAAATTTAAGCATTTTGGATCATTGGAAAGACGTGGATTACAATACCCAGATTATGAAAAATATAATTGGTATTGATTTCTTCCCTTTTATGATGTGTGGCTAAAACCCCTATTCTTGGGGGTGTGATCATGTGATTATTTTCTCTAATTAGCTTATGGGTATTTTTGTTTACTGATTTACATGCTGATTTGAAGTGGGTTTGATTGATAGTTGTGTATAATCTATGAATTGTAGTAGAAAATGCAGTTCTAACTTGGTGTTGTAGGCTTTCTTGAAAGAGAGGTTTTAGAACTAAGATTATCGATTGATGATTGTAGTGATTGGGTTGTTGTGGGTTCAACTCGAGAGAGTGAATCTTTGCTCGATCCTACCTATCTAGCTCAAGAGAGTGGATAAATTAAGGTATTGGGTTGTTTTTAGTGTTATGCTTGTCGAGGTTCGAGAGAACTCACTTGAATCGTAATAGTTGTTCAAGAGAAAGCTATTGTATCTATAGCCTAGCTTACTCACTAAGATTCAACAAATATTAGTAAATTATAATTACCATATAGCGAAATTAGCCTTTAATCGATCACATCCCTAAGTATCCTTTATCTACTTGATACTCCCCTATTTTTCTAATTGTTATAGTTGTTAAGTGACAAACCTAATCCCCCCCATTTGACATTCGTTGTCAACCCCTTTGATTTATCGATTTTTTTTATAATTTCTATTTCTACAATTGATTAGACCACGTTTATAACTTCGTAACTGAATTCTAATTTGTATCACTCCCTGTGGGATCGACCCCAACTCTTTGTTGGGTTTATACTATTTTGTGATCTTCTACACCTAGTATTGGATGAGATTTAGTTGAGTGTTTATCAAAAATGGCGCCCCTGCCGGGGAGTGGTGTTTAGAATTCTCTTATTGAAGTTTAGATTATGATATTTTTGTGTTGTAGTTGAATCGACTTACCTTGTTTTGTGTTTGTTGTTGGCTGTTTGAGAACAGAGGACGAGATGAGTGTAAACAGAAGTAATGGTAGCCAACTTGGACAGCAAGATGACATCGAGAATTTGAATGATGTCAATGACCCAATTCAATTGGGTGGTGTAGGTTCTATACGTTTACCTCCTGTTGAGGGAAATGTTGTCTTCCACGTGACTAGCACAATGTTGCAACTATTGCAAATGAAAGGATTATGTGGAGGGCAAGTTCATGAGGATACCCATGATCATATTCAGAACTTTGTGGACGTATGTGGTCCCTTCTCATTTAAAAACATCTCACAAGAGTCAGTCCGTCTCTGGTTGATCCATTTCTCTTTGATGGGGGGAAGCGACCGAATGGTTAGCTGATCTACCAAAGGATTCCATTACCACTTGGGATGAACTTACTAAAGCATTCTACATAAGTTTCTTTCCTTGTTCGAGGATGATGTCCTTGAGAGATAATATGCAGGGCTTTAAACGTTTAGAAAGTGAGCCAATCCATGAGACATGGCTGAGATTTTAGAAGTTGTTACTTCAATGTCCGACTCACGGGCTGCCAAACAACGTGTTGCTACAACACTTCTACCGGAGTCTAGACTCTGTGAAAAAAGGTGTGGATAATCAACTTGTCCGAGGAGGTATAATGCAACAATCATTCAAAATAGCATCTAATCTCCTTGATGGTATGACCAATAAACAGAGCCTAGTACACTCAGGAAGACAAGGTGTCTCATTTAACCATTAAGATGACAAAGGAGCAGATAGAGAAGGACCAAGAGCGAGACCAAAATATGGCCAAAATGATGACCTAGTTTGATATTTTGTCAAAAAATGTAATGGGTAGTGGGTCAAAAATTGTAAATGATGTTGGTGTTAGTGGATTAAACCCCGACGATGCACACTTTCAGGCTCTATATAATGAGGAAGTGAATTTTCTTGCAAATCAAGGAGGAGGCTTGATTTTAGGCGTATTTATGCGCCTAATAACCAATTTATCCCATATATCTAGCTAAGTTTGAGAGAAAATTCCTAATCGGTAGTGAAATTTTAGAGTCCATTTATAGTATTTCCTCTAACCAACATGATTAGATGTTGCAGGGTGCAAAGAAAGAAAAAGGAGTGAAAAAGGACATCATGCATGAGGTCAGAGCTCAAAGTCGAAGTTAAGTATAGTTCATTAGTCCGTTCTTTTGTTCATTGCATTCTGTTGGGTTGATTTTCATATTGTTTATAATTAGTTTATATTTTTATGATGATCTGGGCATCTATTCGTTTCTATTTTGTATAGTATGTATATATTCTTTTAGTTACAAATTATTAAGTTGTTCTTGATATAGATAGATTTTATGACCGCCATTGATGCATATTTATTTTGTATTTTATTTTGATAAGAAACATTAAATAATTATTATTACTACATATTTGGTATAATCTTGATTTGTCCTCATCTTGTTATGTATTTGGCATTTTTTTTAAATATAAAAATATATTATACTATTGACTTGTCTCTTTATTATTTTGAACTGTTTTATATTTTAGAGATTTTGTGTTTATATTCTTACTTAAGTTCTTGTTTAGTTCCTATTTTAATATTATATAGTCTCTACTTTTTGACAAAATATTTTTCTCACTTTGCTTTTCGGTGACTGTTATAGTTTCGTTTTCAATTACTTTTTTCTAGTAGTTTTATTTATCAATCATGCTATTATTATTTTAGTTATCAAACAGTTCTCTATTGATATGCTCGATATATATTGCTTGCTTTGTCCTTCAATCGTCCCTTTAAAATAGTTTTTGCTACTTTTTGTTATTAAAATTAGCCAATGAAAAAATCTCTCTGTCTGTTTTGGAGGCCTCCCCAATATTAAAAGACGGAAATTTAGTTTAAGTTTATATATATTTTTTGTTAAAATTGACCGATTAAGAAATTACCATCGATTTTCAAGGCTACCATGTCTATAAGACGGATTTTTATTTTAAGTTATTATTTATTTCATTTATTTTTATTCATATTTATTTACCATTAACACTTTTACTAAGTGTCTTTAAAGGTACCCGGAGTTGCTTCCCATTGAAGCTATTCAAACAAAGTTCGAACAATATTTGATTCATTATTGTATATCATTGACGATAGGAAAATTTAGGTTGTTTCATATATTATTATTTTATTTTATTACTTGTGTATATTGTATGTTTGTTTTACTTGTATATTGTTTTATCTCCTCCTCAATTTGAAAAAAATGAATTCAGTAGGGACCCACAATTGTGGATTCGAAAGATGTCTAGCACCTTCCCTTCAGAATAACTTGAACCCTTTATCTAGAATCTAATGGTTTCATAGATCACTTAAATGGTTTCCTATTTTTTCCTAAAATTAGGTGGCAACTCTTTTAAAATTCATTTTTTTCTTTAAATTCTTTTAAAACCGACTTAATTGATTATTTTTTGGGTCACCACGACGTTTCACCCTATTTGAATAAAGTAGGAATGTAAACAGAATATCGACTCTGCTGGGGATATAGATGTTCTAACCATTATGAGTTCATTTTTTCAAATTGAAGAGTTATTCTTTTATTGTGTTATTCATTATATCTTGTATATTTGGTTGATTATTTGTATATTGTGCTTGTTGTTTATTCATTATTTGTTTAATTGTATGTATATTGGCATTGCAACTTGACATATTTCCATCATTTGGCATTTTTTTTATTTCTTACTTAAAGAACGATTATGCGGGTCACAGTCGTTCATAATCCAAATTGTTTATTGGGGTACCCTGGCAAATGTAGTTGGCCACTGGATGGTCAACGGTCGCTAACTTTTCCAATCCAAGTTGACCGCTTGGGTCACCGTTTCACTTCAAATAAAGCCCATTCTTATTCAACTAGAATAAAGTGAAGCCAAAACCCTAATTTAGCGCATTGACCTAAGATGACCCAACATCCAAGGCGTGTTGGGTCCATTAGAAAGACCACCTTGAGTCTAAAATGGCCTCCGGCCTAAATGGACGATCATAATTGTGTGTTTAAATTTGAAGGATGTATACGTCATTTGACAAACCATTTTGGGGTTAGGAGTTTATTTTACTAGTTTACTTTAGTTAAATCAGGACTTTCGCAAGCTACCATTTCATCCAAAAGGTGTTGGCATTCGGAGATGACAAGAAGTTCAAGAAAAAGTACCTTCCACAAAGACTTAGTTTAGGATGGTACCCCTGCGTGGGACTGATTATTTGTATCTTTTTTTCCTTATTTTGTAATTATATTTGATTTATTCATAAAATTTGTACTAAGTGTATTGGGGGACAATGGAATGTTGTCAAATGGCGTAATACATCCTTCAGATTGATAGGTCTACCCTTGGCACAAAAGGGTCACATATTTGTATAGGACGCACAATAACTATATGTATGCTATGTGATATAATTTAGTTTGTCTTCAATCAAAGCAGTACTTATATGTTTTATTAATTCTTTGTGTGATATTTTGCATTATTCATTATGATCACGAATTAACACTTTTACCTTTTGAGTTCTTCTTCTTTTTAATCGAGACATTGATCTATGTCAGAATTTAGAAGTCATTGCTCGTCCGAAGATGCAAGGGATGAGAGGATTCGTGAAATTCGAGTCTTTGTATTTCACAAGACATTAATATCAAGTCAAAAAAATAAATCAGGGGAGTATTTGACTATGAGGTCGCACTCATTTGTTTTTTATTATTTTGCATGTTGGTCTTGCTCTCACACATTTCTCATATATTCTTTTCTGAAAAATCATCCCCGACAATAGTCGGGGATGGTCATAACAATTTATAGTTCTTGTGAATAATTGGGAGTATGCACAGTTTGAAGAGACATCCAAAAAAGAAATACAACAAGTGGTTACTGTAAATATTGAGAGACCACATTCAACAGACACTGCAAAGATCAACAATTAAGAGGAAACAAAGCAAGTTGGTGCAAACAGTAAAAAAAAGACACTTCTTGACTATAGATTTCGATGGCACCAGACCTACAGGGAATTACTCCGAGTTTGTCTGAATCTTTAAATTGTTTTATGCCTTATCTGCACGAACTACATGAACTACACGAACATGATTATCATCTCGATGAGATATGTAGGCAACCCTTCTTGGGTTGGGTATTCATTTTTTTAAATTAAAAAAAAAGGTAAATAGTTTGTGCATATTTCATACTATATCTGAATGAACTACGCGAACCTGATTCTCATCTCAATGAGATACGTAGGCAACCCTTCTTGGGTTCGGTGTTATATTTTCCAAAATCAAAAATAATAGTTTGTGCATATTTTCAAAGACATATCTACACAAACTACGCGTACCTGATTCTCATCTCAATGAGATACGTAAGCCACCCTTCTTGGGTTCGGTATTATGTTTTCCAAAAGAAAAAAAATAGTTTGTGCATATTTCATACCATAACTACATGAACTACGTGAACCTGATTCTTATTTCGGTGAGATACGTAGGCAGCCCTTCTTGGGTTCGGTATTTATTCTTTCAAATTTCAGGAAAAAAAAAGAGGAAAACAAAAGTAAAATAGTTTGTGCATATTTTCAAAGGCATATTTGCATGAACTATGCACACCTGATTCTCATCTCGATGAGATACGTAGGCAGCCCTTCTCGGGTTCGGTATTCATTCTTTCAATATAAAAACATTGTGTACATATTATAAGAGTCACGTCTTCAACTCAAATGGGACCAATGCAGTTAGGAGCATATAAAAATATGTGATATGATGGAGAGGACTGACATTCTCGTAAATTATAGACTCTTTTGGTACCTCTCATTTGTACTTTTGTGATGCTTATAAATTCTCTTGCAGACATTCAAGATAAGAATAAAACCAACCTCATAGTTTCATGTGCATGGTGTGGAGAGCATTTATATCAAAATTCAATTGCATTGCAATGTTGATCTAGAACTTGGCCTGAATGTTTTTCGAGGTGAAATCCTGAGCAATGTTTGGTTTGGGAAAGGATTGTAGGCCTTTTTTGACCCGATTATGCCTTTCAAAGCCTACCAAATGATATTAATCCCTAGTTTTTCCCACTTTGAGCCTGAAGCCTTTTCTTTGGACAACCACATCTTAGCCATTACCCTTCTGAGTGCTTACATGCACTATCCCTCTCTTGGCCCAACCTTCTTGAGCGCACCAAAGCTGTGCAAATTACAAGAGAAGATCCAGGTTTGAAGTTGTCAAAGGCAAAGATATGAAGTGTCTTAAAGTCAAGAAAGCTAAAATGACTTCTAGAGAAAGAAAAAAAATATAGTTTGAAAGAAATAAAGAAAGACAAAAACACCCCTCCTGAGTCAATGAAAGAAGAGAATGAAAATATTCCAACAAAAAAAAAAGAGAAAACTTCAAAAGAAAGGGGTGGAAAAAAGAAAGTCCCGACAAATAAGGACTCAAAAGAAGTCGAAACAAAATAAAGGGATGGAAAAAAGGGAAAGCTCCAACGAACAAGGATTCAAAAGAAGTAGAAAAAGGGGGACAACGAAGGGGATCAGACGCCAAAGACGTATCAATCGTCAAAATCACAAATTCAGTGTGACGCTCAAGGAGGAATTAAGTCACTCTTATTCCAAATAAATATCCTACCCGTTCCTATGCCTAAATTACAAGCCAATAACAAGCCCGATATGATCTCATTCCAAGTGTTCTCACATTAGTGAAGATTTACTTAAGGGCCAAGCATATGGTATCACAGTTGCATGCATTGAACATTCTTGTGAGTGTGAGTGCATTTTGAAAAATGTCCTCAAATCAAACACTTTAAATATGTGCGAAATATGCCTTTTCTTTGTTGTGAGGGAACATGAAACATGAGGATTGGTACATTTCAAAACCTTTGTTTGAAGCAAGACGAACAATCTTGTTGATCCTTAAGTATGTTTGAGGTACCACTTGAAGCTGTAGTTATTGCCTTGAATTCAATCTTTGTTTTTTTTTTTAAAAAGAGAGAAATTTACATGCAATCCTAACTGTTGGTACCGTCTGTTGTCAAGATTTGACTATCTCTTCACATTCTTTATTTTTCACAAAAGAAAAAAAAAAAGAAAAAAAGGGCAAGCACCCACCTTTAATATTTTTCAAAACATTTTTTTAGATCCTTTCCTTTAAAAATAATAATTTGCATTTTTCTTTTTTGGGTTGTCCATTTTAAATTGTGACATTAGGCTAATCATGTCAGTGTGAGACGCCTATTTTACTTCATTGGGTTGTCCGTCCAAAAAATGTGACATATATTTTGTCTTTTGGCTTTGAATATCGTGAGAAATATCATTTTTTTTCATCATGTTGATATTGTACATCCTCTACTGATGATCTTGTATAAGATTCTTTGTAGTATTCATCATCTACAGGATTGAAACTACATTTGACCTGATTCCTGGCTCAATAGGATATGTAGGCGCCATGAAGGCTCGGTCATATACCTAGTGTGATTTTCTTTTCTCTTTGTAATAAAAACGGGGACAGAATTTTTGAGAACATCTCAAAAATTCACAATAAATGTGCTGTCTCTAGTAAGTCAAGATTGGAGATCATTTTGATATTTGCCAAAAGTTCTAACTGGGATAGAATTTTTGAGGTGTTAAGACCTCAAAAATTCAGACAAGTACTGTGAGAAGCTTGATAGTCAACTTCAAATGATCCATCATCGCTTGAAGTTTAAAGTCAACTTGCAAATCTCCAGCATTGTCATGGCGAGCCAACAACTCCTCGTACAAATCCCCAATAAGACATGAGTCACAATAAACACAAAATGGTAAAGAGTAAAATGTTGATTGCTCACATGTGTCAAAGTGATCAGACATTTTGTACCTATTCTCTTTTAAAGAATCATTTCTCAAGGTTTCTTGACTAAGTCGCTAGCTAAGGCGACATTGTGTCTACCAATTGTTCCTTTTCAAGTACAGGAACAGGTGAAAGAATTGAGGCAATGACACTTTCAAGAAAATCATCGAGCCACCCACCTAGTTACAGTGGACAATCATCGAGCCATCCACCTGGCTACAGTGGAAAATCATTGGGTCATCCATCATTTGAATTTTTTTCATTGTACTTTTATTTTCCGAGAGGGACATTGCATTTTTCATTTGCCAAGAGGGCCATTACATTTTCATTTCTCGAGAGGGTCATTGTATTTGCATTTTCCAAAAGGGCCTTTGCATTTTTCATTTGCCGAGAGGGCCATTGCATTTAAGTCGCATCTATTCAGAGGTGAATGATGCACACCCTATCTATTCCGCGTTCAAGTTGGAGGAGACTTGCGTTGAAAGATATTTGCATTTAAGTCAAATCTATTCGAAGGTAAAGGATGTGCACCCTAGCTATTCCACATTCAAGTCAGAGAAAACTTGCATTGAAAGATATTGGTATTTAAGTCAAATCTATTTGGAGGTGAATGATGTGCACCTTATCTATTCCACGTTCAAGTCGGAGGAGACTTGCGTTGAAAGATATTTACATATAAGTCGCATTTATTCGGAGGTGAAGGATGTGCACCATATCTATTCAACGTTCAAGTCGGAGGAGACTTGCGTTGAAAGATATTTGCATTTAAGTCGCATCTATTCGGAGGTGAAGGATGTGCACCATATGTATTCCTTGTTCAAGTCGGAGGAGACTTGCATTGAAAGATATTTGCATTTAAGTCGCATCTATTCAGAGGTGAAGGATGTGCACCCTATCTATTCCGCGTTCAAGTCGGAGGAGACTTGCGTTGAAAGCTATTTTCATTTAAGTTGCATCTAATTGGAGGTGAATGATGTGCACCCTATCTATTCTGCGTTCAAGTCGGAGGAGACTTGTGTTGAAAGATATTTGCATTTAAGTCGCATCTATTCGGAGGTGAAGGATGTGCACTTTATGTATTCTGCGTTCAAGTCAGAGGAGACTTGCGTTGAATGATATTTGCATTTAAGTTGCATCTATTCAGAGGTGAAGGATGTGTATCGTATCTACTTTATGTTGAAGTCAGAGGATGCTGGCATTGAAGGATATACATTCAGATCCTACCGATGGACATGCATTTAGATCTTACCGATGGATCATCTTCATTTGTCCTACCGATGGACATACATTCAGATCCTACCAATAGATCATTTTATTTTGTCCTACCAGTGAACGTGCATTTATATCCTACCGATGGATCATCTTCATTCATCCTACTGATGGACATGCATTTATATCCTACCTATGAATCATCGTCATTGGTTGTATCGTAAGGGATGCTACCTTTTTCTTTAATTTTGTCACTAATAATGAGGTTTATCTTTGTCTTTTCAAGAACATCCAAAATGATGCATTCTTGATTGAGCCACACAGGTGTGGATTACGTCAACAAGGACAAAACACAAAGTGCAACCTTTTGGAAGCAAGTCCAAGATCGACTTCCACCACATTCCAAGCACACTTTTATATGGAGGGCATGTGTTCGGCCAAAGTCGGGTTTGCCAATTTTCTTTGTCCATGATTTCTTTCATCAATCATATCCAACGAAAGAGACAACTGTTGACATTCAATTTTGGCCTAACATTTTCAAAATTCGTAACTTTTAAGTTTTATTTATATAATAGTTCAAAATACATGTTTTATAATTTTAAATAAGTTTATCGATAACTATCCTTATTTGTTAAAATTTAGGATTTTTTATCAGTTAATTTTAATTACATTAGTTTTTGTCACAGAACTGGTTGAATATATTTATTCATTTTGATTAAATTATTAGTTCTGTTAAATTGCATTTTTTACATGTCATTAGTTACATTCATTACATTTATTTAATATTCATTTTATTCGTTACATTTGTTAATATTCATATTTTGCACAGTTTAGAAATTCATTCGAATATAAATAAGATTTCATACACATATATTGTATTGACCAGTGGTTTTGGCCCACAGTTTTAAGATAATGGTATTGTACTATGAGTGGTTTTTAATTTCCTATTTAAATAATAGCTTAGTCATTAAGTCAAGGGTGGTGAATTATTTTTTAGAAGGTGTTGGAAATTTTCAGATTTTTATTCACAAAGAAATTTAACTATTCATTACTTTTCCGGTCACCACCACCCCGAATTCACGCCAGACCCACAACAACCAAACCAAACCCCTCTTCGTTTTTCTCCTTATTCCTGTGAAATAGTCACCGGAAAGACACCAAAACCGCTGTCAGTCCCCTTCCCCTCTTCAGATTTTTGTTTATTTTGCAGGTATTCCAGCGAGCCAAAGCCATGCCTCGCTGTTGTTCCATGCTTTCTCTGGCGAAGGACCACAAACCAGACCCTTCTAGCTGTCGCCTCTCTGATGACCCAACTACAGTAGAGTACTCCATCTCCGCCGAACAATAGATCCAATTGCTTCTCAGTTAAGTATAGTTCATTAGTCCGTTCTTTTGTTCATTGCATTCTGTTAGGTTGATTTTCATATTGTTTATAATTAGATTATATTTTTATGATGATATGGGCATCTATTCATTTCTATTTTGTATAGTAAGTATATATTCTTTTAGTTACAAATTATTGAGTTGTTCTTGATATAGATAGATTTTATGACTGCCATTGATACATATTTATTTTGTATTTTATTTTGATAAGAAACATTAAATAATTATTATTACTACATATTTGGTATAATCATGATTTGTGCTCATCTTGTTATGTATTTGGCATTTTTTTTAAATATAAAAATATATTATACTATTGACTTGTCTCTTTATTATTTTCAACTGTTTTATATTTTAGTGATTTTGTCTTTATATTCGTACTTAAATTCTTATTCAGTGCCTATTTTAATATTATATAGTCTCTACTTTTTGACAAATTATTTTTCTCACTTTTCTTTTCGGTGACTGTTATAGTTTAGTTTTCAATTACTTTTTTCTAGTAGTTTTATTTACCTATCATGGTACTATTATTTTAGTTATCAAACAGTTCTCTATTGATCTGCTCGATATGCATTGGTTGCTTTGGCCTTCAACCCTCTCTTTAAAATAGTTTTTGCTACTTTTTGTTATTAAAATTAGCCAATGAAAAAATCTCTCCATCGGTTTTGGAGGCCTCCCCAATGTTAAAAGATGGAATTTTAGTTTAAGCTTATATATATTGTTTGTTAAAATTGGCTGATGAAGAAATTACCATCGATTTTCAAGGCTCCCATGTATATAAGACGGATTTTTATTTTAAGTTATTATTTATTTCATTAATTTTTATTCGTATTTATTTACCACTAACACTTTTACTAAGTGTTTTTACAGGTACCTAGAGTTGCTTCCCATTGAAGCTATTCGAACAAAGTTCGAACAATATTTGATTCATTATTGTATATCATTGACGATAGGCAAATTTAGGTCGTTTCATATATTATTATTTTATTTTATTACTTGTGTATATTGTGTGTTTGTTTTACTTGTATATTGTTTTATCTCCTCCTCAATTTGAAAAAATTGAATTCAGTCGGGACCCACAGTTGTGGATTTCAAAGGAAACCTAACACCTTTCCTTCGGAATAACTTGAACCCCTTACCTAGAATCTAATGGTTTCGTAGATCACTTAAATGGTTTCCTATTTTCTCCTAAAATTAGGTGGCGACTCTTTTAAAATTCATTTTTTCTTAAAATTATTTTAAAACCGACTTAATTGATTATTTTTTGGGTCACCACGACGTTTCACCCTATTTGAATAAAGTAAAGATGTAAAAATGCACCACGTGTTTTATTTTTTTGACTATAAATAGCCCAGCTGTGTTATTTTATTAATATCGAGTTTTTGAAAAATAGGAAAAGACGATTTGGGCTATCTTGCTGACATTATCTAGGGCTTTTCTTCTACTCCTTCATTTTGGTAAACACTTCTATGATCTTTGAACATTATTTGATGATGTTCTATTATATGAGTAGCTAAATTCTCTTATTCTAGGGTTGTTGCTACGATTAATGGAGTAATAGTATTTATTTCTAGCATGAGATGGGTTTTCTTATGATTTATGCTTACATTCTTGTTTAACTATTTTAATGACTGATCAACATTAAAATAAACTCATTGGCCACTCTTGAACTCGTAAGACGAATAGCGGGACAGACCAAAGAATGTGAAAAGTGTGTTCATTCTAGGGTAAAACTTAGAGTGGTTTGTATGTAGGATAGTATTATACCTATATGCCGCGTTTAATCAATGTGCAAGATGATAGCTTAATGCTCCGCCATCGGTTCATGCCTATCCTCGCTCAACGATGTAGTTAGGCTGTCAATGGTGGTAGGCGATTAGAGGTCGGGAGATCATGATCGTAAAATTAACCTTGTGAATCAATAATGAGGTTAACCTATCGAATTCTAGGATAAGTTATTATTATTCTTGAAATCGGTATATGCTACAACCCTGAAATATTTTCCCAAATTGCTAAGTTCCTTTGTTTGAAACTGCTTAATTGTAGTGATTAATCTTTGAAATCATTTAATTCAGTTGATACAAAAAAATTCCTAAAATTGTTTGTCACATAAGTAAATTTATTTTAATTACAATAAATTTAGTGTTTGTTGATTCGGGAGAACCTTTCTCGTGTTCGACTTCACCTACATATCGAGGGATTCACTGTCAGAACCAGAAGAAAGGAACAACAAAAATGGATGGGAGCAGCTGTCTTACACAAATTTTCAAAGCTGAAAATGAGGGACTATACTTTATATAATTTCTTCACGAAATTGGACATTCCAACCGGACAGCTCACCTTTAATAGAGCACAAGTCAGCTGAAAAGAGAGGCGATGCAGAAAGGAGAACGGAGGAATGCAAACCTTTGTTAGCTGAGGATAACAACTGAAGGATGTTAATCACCTAATGAAGGAGCATATTCAACGCAGAGCTAAAGGGAACGAGGGACATCATTTTCAAGGTTTAAAGGCGGCGAAATGAGGAAGAAGAGAGAAGAGGAAAATGGAAGCTGGAAAAGCATTTAGGAAATCCTACTGTGGGTTTGTCTTGTTTAAAACACCTGCTTTGGTCATATTTGGGCCGACCAGGTTCCGAATTGTATGTTTGAATGGCCCATTTCGGGTAGTTTATTAATAACATGGACTCCGAGTCCAAATTTAGCTATAAAAAAAAAAGTCCTTTGGATTCGATAATCCGACTAGAAAGAGTCGTCGTACTACTTGAGTGACCACGTGCACTTGCTTGTGCTTTTGGACGCAACAAGGTTTCTGTCTGAGCTATCCAAGGTCGGGCGGGAATCAAGGTTGGAATAGATAGAGAGATTACGGATGGACAGACCGTGACAGGGAATGGCGTTACCGTGAGACTAATTGGAAGGAACATGATGGTGACAAGGAAAGATACGTTCCACCCCATAAGCGTCAAAAGCCAAAGGAGCAAAGGGCTGACCCGAAAAACTTTCACACGGAAGATATGCTTGCACGGATTCTCAATAAAGTGGAAGAGTCGGACAAGGTGCTTAAAGTAATGAAAGTGGACGTCTCCACACTCAATCAGACGGTCACTTCTCACTCAGTGTCCATCAAACAACTGTAAACGCAAATAGGTCAAATCACATCTAATTTAAACACAGGGACAAAAGGGGGTCTACCAAGTGATACTTTTGCTAACCCAAAAAATGAACATTGAAAGCGTATCCACGTTATGTCACGACGTTAAATAAGGCGCTTCTTAGGAGGCAAACCAAGATTTTATGCTTTTATTACTGTTGTTTGAATAATCGGTGTTGAATGTGCAGGTTGAAAATTTGAAATTTTGGGAAAATGAGCAGTTAGGCGAGCCAAAAGTCCAGTCAGCGACTTGCCGAATAGGTCAGCGATCCCGACTTGGACCTCCGTTTGAACCACCTAGTTTGCTGGAGGTTCTATAAAACGAGACGAACTAAACTGCTACTTGGTGCATCACCGAGTAGGTCGGCAACATAAGTCGTGATCGCCGACTGGCGCGTGAACTGAAGAGTCATTAAGGCCAAACCGTTTTAAATTAAAAAATCTCCTTCATTTCATACTTTTCGACTTCCAAACTTTCAGAACCGCATATCTTCTTACTTTCATACTAGTTTACTTTCCTTTTTATTGGGATCAATAACTCAGGATGATTTTCCGATTTGCTACTAGCCTAGCTTTTCAAATTCTCGGCATATAAGGTTGGTTTTCCAAACCCTGGCTTTACATTTGGATGAAATCGAATGCTTGATCATTGTGTGGTTGTTCTCTGTGCATAAATGTTGATTTGTTGAATGTGTGGTGTTATGCCTGACCGTAATTAGTTTTTATCGATGTTAATTGGCCTTAAATCGTGAAATCCCGTGTCTAAGCATGTTAAATTTGTTGGTTTGTGTTGAATTTATTGTGGGTCTAGTGGGTGTGAAGTCTGAGTAACCCCAAATTGCGTTGATTGTCAGATTTGACCAAATGATAGAGCGGTTGACGTCATTCTTAATGGCAAAAGACGTCAATTGGCTAATTTTGGCAAAATTGGGGGAAGTCTGAGTACCCTGTGGGCGTTCGTAGTATGGGTTTGAGTCTAATTGCATATAATAATATTTTAATTTTTCTTTCGTGGGCTGCGGGTTATATTTAGAAGGTTGGAGTAAAAATCTAGTAGGTTGGACTATTCAGCGAGCTGGATCGAGCTCGTCGAGTGGTTCGGCGGTTCACCTAAAGACCCATCGATTGTGATCGCCTACACCTAGTTTTGGATGAGGTGTAGTAGAGAGTTTTTCAAGGACCCGCATGAACTATTCTCTATTCTTTCCATTGGTTTAAATATATTTGGGCAACACCCTTAAGTTGGTAAGCGGCCAATTCCACCTTTTCCACCGGCGACACTCTCATGATCATCAACACCTTGTAAACCTCTTCAAATAACTCGTGAGTGTCTTCCTCAATCTTAGACCCATGAAACTCTGGATGATTCATTCTAGTGAGATCCCTCACTAGATGTCGTCGTGCCCATATGTGGGTTCACGGGGATCACAACCTCCCTTTTGGCTTGGGCCAATACTTGAAAAGTAGCCCTAAACTCCATATTAGTCAGTTGCTCGGCCAAAGGATCAATCGGAAGTTGAGGAGCTTGATGAGGAGCCTTTTGATTTGCATTCTCTCCCGCATTCTTTCTAGCATACACCCTTAAAGTGGCCATATCCTATAGAGCATCGGATAAGGATTAGGAGAGGAAAATTATAGAGTTAAACTCTATCGCATGACTTTCGAGTAATGAAAGAAGTGGAGTTTCCTAAACATCGTATAGGCTCTCAATTATAAATGTGGCGTGCTTCACACTCATGAACAAGACACTACTTGACGTGGCTTATGAGACTACCTAGGACCTTTCTAAACCTGGCTCAGATACCAAGTTTTTCACGACCAAAGGTAGGCCCTAGGCATAACATGGCGTACAAGGCCCCGAGAGGCCTCATACAAGCTGTTTGGCATTCATCATACAAGATAATAAATAAAGAGACGTAAAAGACAGTTTCAACATATAAAAGTTTTGTAAAGAAAAGCTGAAGTCCAGACACCATCCCCAAGCCATCTAGTACATAAGAGTTTATCGTGGCGTAGCCCATACATCAAGTTCCAAAACTGAAAGTAAAGACAAAAGGAAAATCCAGCTCAGTCCTCGGGTGATGAGGACTCACCAATCTTCAATCTTCTATAGGAGATCCCTAGCCATAGAAGTGTGAATCTGTAAGGTCGGAACCTATATTTGGGGAAATGTAGGCAAGAGTATGCGTTAGTACAAATACGTACCAAGTATAATAGCCATGCATAAACATTTGAAAACATGCTTAAAAAGGGATATCTTCATGAGATGCAATGACCAAGCTTAAACATGATATAAAAAGGGCTAAGAGGACATAAGTCATAAAACATGGTAAATGTAAATAACATCATCTTAGAACAAGTGTGAGATACTTCTTGAAGTAACCTTAGTTCATTATTGTGGGAGATTTACCTTTAGCCGACATATAAGACCATGTCAGTTATCAACACGGAATCTGGTGTCTACCCCACACTGAAAAAGAGGTGTCCTACTTGCCAAGGTAAGACCATGAGCTTCTAGCTTATCTGGATCCACTAGCTAATGTATATCAAGACAATCATCCTATGGGGGCACATAGGTATGGGATAAAGATATTGCTACTAGAAACCCAACCTCTACTAACGGGAGAGCTTCCATCTCAATATCCTATTAGTGCTAAGCGTAAATCACACAGAATAGTTATTTTCTTAACTTGTCTTTAATATACATGGAAGGGCACATCATATTTCCAATCCAAGCTAAGTCATATGTCATCCACGAAAGGGTACCATTAAGTAACCGATACAAGCTAGGTTTCATTAGAATAGCTCCTTAATTTTGATTAATTTTAGGTGAGAAGATCTTCCAATCTTAGTATCTTTTATGTGAGAAAATGTTTCACATTCATGCATGAGGTAGTTATGTGAGCAACCCTCTCACATCAATTAACTCGATAACAACATATATATGTTTTTCACTCTTAAAGCAATCTACATCATATCTCATCAATTCCTTAAAACATGCATAATTTCATAATTTACCTTCCATAGTTCAAAACCCACCTTCAATCATCAATATCTAGAAAACATGGGTTAGACATGGGATCATAGGGATTTATCATAAAATCATGAAATTATATCAATTCATGCATAAAAGTTCATAAATCAATTAGGTAAATCAACATTTAAAGGAACCCATGACATGGAATAAAACCCTAACTCAATTGGAGAGTTCAAGCTTTGTAAATTGGAGAATTTAGGAACTCCATGGAGGAAAGGGCTCCATCGATGAAAACTATCATACCTCAATGCCAAAAGCTAGCCTTCAATGGTGGAATTGGATGCTTGACTTGAAACACTAGGTTGACTCCTCATTCTTCAAGCTTTCTAGAGAGAGAAATATTTTGGAGAAGAAGACTTGCTCTTATTTTAAGAATTTGATAGAATTATTTCAATTGGGGAAATGTGGGGTTAAAACACTTATATAGGACTTCTAGGTAAGGAAAAAAAACATATTGTTAGGATAGAATAATTAGAAAAAGATCGAAAAGCCCCTGACTTAAAGATGACGCAACCACCATATGGTGGCCCTCACGAGCCGCCAAGGACCACACGAGCCGTGGTGGCAGCCGTGGTCCTTGACCAATGGCCTGGGGAGAGGTCCCCTATTTCCTTGCCCCTTCACAACCACGCTAACGAGCCATTTGGATCTTCACAACCCGTTTA
Source organism: Solanum acaule (assembly GCA_036250505.1). Lineage (NCBI taxonomy): Eukaryota > Viridiplantae > Streptophyta > Magnoliopsida > Solanales > Solanaceae > Solanum > Solanum acaule. Next base: position 4,017 of record JAJOOR010007060.1, on the reverse strand, counting down.
GGGGATCGTGGGAGGAGGCCAACTCTGGTGTAGGTTTTGCCTCCCCCACACGGGAGTCATAAAGGCCCGTCCACTACCCCACGGGCTGTTTAGGCCCTCGTTGGAGGTGCCTTTGCTCAATATGTGCTGGGGGACTTGCCACGGGATACCACACGAGCCGTGGTCTCCTTCACGAGCTGTCTGGTGCTCCGTGGAGGATCCATGGTTCAGGTGTTGGCCTTTGAGTTCCTCCCCATTACCCCTTTTTAGGCCTTTCACTAATCTATGGTGTTACAGGTAGACCGATTGCTCTTGTGCTTCAATGACATTCACATGCAAGTCGTTCATATCTCTCAAGTTATCATTCTACCCATAGTGACAAGCATTGTCAATTCCATCTTCGCTCATAGTTGCACTTGCGATTAGGGCACAACAACAACACCAAACAACAATATACTACAACTAAAAAAATTCACAAAATAACTTAACTAACTGAATTCTTACCCATTACTCCCTGCAACGGTGCCATTTTTTTATAATGCGTCAAATTACTCTCAAGAAATAACTAGAAGAGTAAGCAGTCGTTAGCAATAAACATACCCAACAAATAATCGGGGTTGAATCTAATAAGGAGTGATATAATGCAATGAATTTAATGAGGAAATTAAGAATACAAACCGATTCATTATAGAAATTAGAGCAAGTGTGTGGATGATTCCACCGAATTGACAAAAAGGATTTCGGTATCAATTATAATGATTAAACAAAATTAAGGATTCAAACAAGTAAGAGACGAATCAGAGGTGTGGGGATTGGTATTGATGTCAAATAGGTATAGTTCTAGACAATCATGGATAAGCTGGGTAATCTTCAATGACACTAATCTTCGTTCGATCTCAGAGCATCGTAACATAGAATTAATCTCCTTTCCTTCTCATCTATGTGAATTACAAATCAACTCAATACCTTAGTAAAATCCCTCTTTCGAGCACATTTGACAATTAGAATTGAACCACAATTTCTTTTTCGACCAAACTATAGAAATCATACCTAAAATGCATGCATCAAGCTATTTACCCATTTTAATTGATTATTTCAAGTATCAATCAAAGATCTAGACTAGGATTAAGTTTTCAACCTTAACCCTTAAATTAATTTCATGCTAAATAACTCAAATACATGGATGAACAACAATAAAATAGAGTAAGACACAAGATCCACTAAATTAAATCAACACCCAGCCCCATAATCACAACCCTAGAATTGAGGTTTCAGTGAAGCATTATAAAAGGGAAAGAAAGTATACAGATTATGTTTTCAACCATTGGAGAGTTGAAATTAAACAATAATCTTCAACATCCACTTTAGTTTGAACCCTCAAATGCCAATTACAAGATCATTCAAAATACAGAAAAACTAAGAATATTTCTCAAAGGGTAAATACTAATTAAAATCTCATACCAATTCTAAAGTAAAAGTTATGATCGAAATTGTTTTCTAAATCTGATACATGTTCTTTCTCCTTTGGAATATTTATAGTTTTCCAAAAAATTGTCCAAAATTTCATTGGTGACTAGTTTGGCGACATTAGTCGAGCCCTCCTAAAAAGTTCGGTGGATCATCATTTGCTCTTTAGCTCACCCTTCTTTTGCTTCAGGCTTTAGGTGTTTGAACTTTAGTTGGTGAACTCAATTGAGTCAGCCTTTCAAATTCAGCAGATCACCAATTATAACCCAGTTCTCCCATTAAGCTTTCATTTTAACTCAGAGATTTGTCACCTTTGGTGATGGAACTTTTAGCTCACCCAATGACTTTGGCGGATCGATGCTTCCCTTTTATTCTACCAACATTCCTTGAACATTTTTAATTGTGAACACTGTCACATTGGGTGAGGTCTGGCCTATTGGGTGATCCGCCCTTATGGTTAGGCGACCACCAGTGAAGAGTTTACACTCCTTTCAATGTTTTTGACCTTTATTTTTGTATTCATCCTTGCCTTGTCCTTTAGCCTTCATAGCAGCAAAACATCAAAATGTCATCAGATAGGACATAAATATGCATTGATGACACTAATTGTTGAGCTGAAAAGGCCTCAAATGTGTGGAAATCTACCACTCATAAATTTGACATATGATTTTCTCTTGAAATTTTTACAAATGTTATAATATTGACCTTTATCTTGTAGCTATTGATGGTATGCTCTGCAAAATGTTGATTTATTAACTAGTTATGATTTTACTATGTTGGTAGATGTTTAATTGAATGTCTCGACCACACACATTTGGAACGTGATAAAGAATTTCATATTAAAGGAATTATATGTAACAGTCATAGGTATAGAAATTATCTGACTTATAAAATAGAATTATCATTAGTTTTCTGGGGAGAGTGTTCTAGTTTCATAAAAGGAATGAATTCAGCTAACATGGAGTGAAATAGTCGTATTATTACCATGATTTCATTTCTTTTGTTGGATAAAAATTTTCGAATTACAAGGCTTGCAATATTGCTTCAATCATAAAAGTTTCACTTTTGAGGTACAATAAAAGGTTTAGGCCTAAATACCTAGATTATATCCTAATCCCAAATCCCAAGCTAGTCTCTTGATTATTTCACCTAATCCGTGATTTTCCACTATTAAGTCAAGTCAAACACTTCCCTAAAGTCACTACCGTGGATTTTAAGGCATAATAATCAAAATACCATGTTAGGGGAGTTTACTTACCTTTATGGAGGATTCTGATGAAAATTTTGAAGGAATTATTATGGTTATTCAACAACGAGATGTGTACCTTATAATTTGCAGCGAAAGTCGTTGATTTTGCTATCTTTTCAAGATTGCACTCAAGTCCCTCTTTGAATCACTAGGAAACAAAAATCTTTGTTCACAAACTAGAAGTCTTCTTTTTGTGTGTTGATGGATTTGTCTAGGATCGCTAGTTTTTCCTTTTCTCTGTTGTTTCTCACGTTTCCTCTCCACCCTTTCAGGTTTCACGTTTTACGCTTACTTGAAAACACTCCCACTAGGATTTTTTTAAGGAGAGGTTGAACAGTTACTTTGTAACTGTTCTGCCTTATCCTTTAAAAGGATTTATCTATTTAATTATTAATTAATTAATTTGGATAAGGCATGAAACAGATTGGGTCGGGTCGGTCCACATAGACGACCCACGACCCAAAACTTACATCTCCCACTTCGCACATGGTGGACAAGACCCAAGTCAACATTATATCAATCAGATACACAATTCATACGACAAATAGTTTGTGTGACCTGTGAGCATGAAGAGCTTACCTTTAAGGTTTTAAAATCCCTACATAAGAATTCACTATTATTTTAAGGACACTATTACTCACAATACCCCAGACTTCATTCACTACTTCAGTAGTTACTTATTTGATCCCTCATCCTCTCAAGGATATTAACTCGAGTTCATATTTAACTTTATACACACAATTACACTCGAGTGTAATAGCCGGCTTATGTATACAAGTTGAATTGTTCATTTATTCATCTTCCCTTTCTACTCGAATCTATCTGTTCCATATCAACTGCTTTCCTAGACATGTACTGCATTGCCAAATCACTCATGTCTATTAGTAACATGCTAAAGTAGTAACACCGATTTGAAACTTCAAGAAACAACAAAAGGTCAAAAGGATATTTCATTGAAAAAGTCATTTTAACTTTTCTGGGTCTCACACAATGAAGAAGCAGGGAATATTCTTTCATTGACCCATTGATCGCTTGACACACGTGGTATGAAACACGTGCTACGATGTTTACACCTTAGATTGGCGTATGTGTCTCATTATTTCGATTATTCAACATCGTACAGACCTTGGTCTAAACATCTCCAGATGTTTCACCCTAGTTTCTCTCTTCAGTGATCCTTAAACTCATTTTCGTGGAGAAACTTTTGTCTGGATCACAAAACAAGTCATAAAATGGTGGTGAAACTCATCTCTTCACGTTCCCCGACGTAAGAGGCGATTGCTCGTGTGAGAGAGCCAATCTCGCGACTTGTTCGACACTCT